>JAOXJP010212752.1:0-11848 GCA_025762735.1 Platanus orientalis
TGTTGACAGTAAATTAACCAACTCTCCCAAAACCTTAAGGTGTTAGGAGATACACAAATTAATATACTTCAACACTCTTTCCTCTAGCTTTCATCCACCCTATTACTGTAGCTGAATCTCTTTACACTATAGAATGGTGAACTCCAAGAGAGCGAAGCATCCTATTCATAAAAATAAAAAAAGTATCCTCAAACCAAAGAATAGAGCCTCAATTTTGTTGAAATTGCATCTTTCACCCTAGCAGGACCAAAAAAAGCCTGTATGCATATGTCTGAACTATCTTTAAGAAGACCCCCCTATTTTAGAGAGGCTAGGATTTCCCAAGGAAGAAAAAAGGGTGACCCAGTGCACGAGGCTCCCAAGAACATCCGTTAAAATTGAGTGTTAGAACTGAGTTCCATTATTTAGACTTGGGGAACGTGGGAGACAGATCTAGCAATTACTAGGACCCTGATAAGTGAATCGATAGATATTCCTTGGAATATATCAAACGGAGAAGCCCAAATGGCTACTCTCATGGTTATCATATCAATCAATTGTTTTAAGTCCCACCTCTTATCTTGAAAAAACCTTGCAGTTCTTTCTTCCCAAAGTGTCCAGAATAAGCATGTATCTACACAAGAGGTTGCCCCTTTCACCAAAAGGAGCGGGGTACCAACTCCATATGTAGTCATTGATATCTTGTGGAAAATCTATGAAAAAACCAAACAAGTTCAAGGAGTGAAACCAAATCTCCTTTGTAAACTAACAATGGATAAAATTGTGAGCTACCAATTCTTTGTCTAAATTACATAAATGGCATATATGTGGAAGAATATACTAACCTTTTCACCTATGATGAAGCATATCCCTAGTGTTCACACTTTTATGGGAAATTTTTCAACACAGAGCCTTTTATTTTTTAGGAGCATGATTATTTCACACCATCTTACAAGGAAATGAGAATTATGAGTCATTGGTAGGGAATTGTGATATTAGAGACCATTGAAAAGATTAGAACTAAAAATTCCTTTGGGAGATAAGGTCCAAATGCTGGTGTCTTGATTTGTGGGATTGATGAAAACATTAACAAGGTAGAACGTAAGAGATGAAATCTCCTCCAACTTAGAGTCTGTCAGATTTCGTTGAAGGCCTAAATCTCATTCTAAACCAAATGATTGGTTGCATATGGAGTCAAAATCCAAAATGGACAAGCCTTTCTTGCAAGGCATACAATAAATCCATTGAAATTTATGTCTCAAAGGGATCTCACCCTAGAACACATCCTCCCAAAATCTAATCAAACCCCCCTTCCTTGATCGTATTTGATGTGTTGAGAGAATCTTGAAAGAATCTTGCTAATGTTCTTCTATGAACATGACACGGGAGCTCTACAAACCACTTTGGAATCTCATCCATTATATTTTTATCCCATAATTTTTAGCAAATGACTACATAACAAAGACTATAGATTTCTTGTGGGAATCTCCAAAGCCGCTTGGCCCGTAAAAGTTCATTTCGCTTAAGGAGATGTCCTAAACTCAAACCACTACTACTACTAACTTGCATACTTTATTCCATCTCATGAGGTGGTCCTTTTTAGAATCTCCTGGTTCCCATAGGAAATCCCTATGCATTTTCTCAATTTCTTAAAGGATCTTGACACGCGTTTTGAAAATGGATTGGTAGTAGGTAGGGAGATTGAAAAGGATGGACTTGATTAAAGCAATTCTACCTTCTATTATGGTGGAAAGGGTTGGGATTCGGGGTAGTGACCCCTGGGTCTAAGACCATGACCCATACCTCATGCATTATCCCACTTTCCCATACATATAGGATTCTCAAAATATTTGCAAGTGCTTGGTTTTGGATTTGATCCAAGCCTTTGTGATGGCAAACCATCAAGCAAGACTCATGTATGTGCCGCCCCACAAGAGGGCCAGATTCAAGTTAGCATGTTACGTGGGTGATACGGACAACATTATGCGACTTATTTATGTGCTTGTGCCCCCACATAAGAGGGCCAGATTTAAATTTCCATGTTATGAGGGGTTATTTCAAATTTTGTAAGGGTTGGGTTATTTTTGTAATGAGAACAATAGTTCCATGGGTAGTTTAGATTTTTGAGATTTTAGTTGTAATCCTATTTTTTAAGTTTAACCCACTTTTTTAAAGGTCAAAACTTGTCATTTTGACTGAATTTTGGTATCAATAGATAAGTTATTCAGTTACCTTTCTAACGAGACTAAGATTGCACAATTCTGAGGCGATTTGGAAAAGTTATGACCAAATTACTAAGGGAGTATTAGTGAAAAACGAGAATAGTGTTTTTAGAAAGTTGAGTTTTAGAATGTCTTAATTTTTGTAGTTTATACTTTAAGAAAGTCATGTTTTAGAAGGGTTTTGATTTTATTATGTCTTAGGCATCAAGTTTGAAGTTTTAGTAGTTTCTAAATTAGGAAAGTAAGTTTTCTCCAAGTTTGTGTATAATATGTTTCTAATTTTGTACTTTTTAAATTCTTTGGGTTGTAAGCCTAGTTAAAGGTACTCCCCCTTGATTAATACAATGAAAAATTATCGAAGTTTTGTTGAATTGGGTGTTCCCAAGATAGGTCGTGGGTTTGGTTATCTCTCTTTCTCCAAGGGTTGATGTCACTCATGGTTTCCCTCTCTCTTCTTCTTTGATTGGTGCAGCCACAGACTCCCTCTCTCCTTCAAGGTATATCTCTATTCTTTTTTCTTTTTCTCTCTTAATCTCTTCTTAACTTTCTATTTCTTTCTATAATACCCTCTTATTCTTTTTTCTATCATTATTATTATTATTCTTTTCTCATATTTCATATATAAGTGCTAACACCTCCATTAAAGCATCTTTAAGTTTTTGAAATTCCGTGATTTAACCCATTAATTCCTGTCAGCATTGAATGAAATTTTAACTATAAAATCCTTGAATATGTTAGAAACAATCATAAAACTTTCAGAATTTTCAGTTGCGTCAGAACGGCATTTTGGTAAATTATCCAAAATTATAGAAATACCCTTTTTAGTTCTTTCTCTCTCTTTCCTTTTCTTTTTCTGTCATAACTTCTAATTTATTTTCTATCATTATGTTCTCTGATTTTATAATTTTTGTGACTACTTTTTGTTCAAATTTCAATTCTTGGTTTTATTTGCTTTCTCATCCTTTATTTTAAATTATTTGAGGCTTTGGGAAGTTATGCTACATCAATTTTGGTATCTTCCCATGTATTCTGCATCAGTGGGGATAATGCCAAGGTTTTGCTAGGTTTTTTAGAGAGTAATCACATCACTTACCTTTCGCCTAAGTTTTCGAAGGTCAAAACTTTTTCTTTTGGTTTGATTTTGGTGTCATTAGAGATGTTATTCAATTACATTTTTAATGAGACCAAGATTGTACAAATTTGAGGTGATTTGGGAAAGTTATGACTAAATTTGTAAAGGGGTATCAGTGAATGACGAGAATAGTGTTTTAGAAGGTTGTGCCTTAAAAACTCTTAAGTTTAGTAATTTAAAATATAGGAAAATGTGGTATTTAGCAAGTTTTAAGTTTTAGTATGTCATAGGTAGCAAGTTTGAAGATTTTTAGTAGTTTTTGAACTAAGGAAAGTTAGTTTTTAAAAGGTCTTAGGATTTATTAATACTTAGTCTCTAAGTTTTAGTGTTTTAGCAAGTTTCTAATTTTATACTTTTTGATTTCTGTAGGTTTAAGTCTATTTAAAGGCACCTATCCTTATGAATTAAATCATTGAAGATTGATTGACCAAAATGTGTTATTGGGTGGTTTTTCAAGGCAGCAGTGGACTGAATCTTCTCTCCCTTCTAAGGGTGATGCTACTCTAGGCTCCCATTTCTCTTCATCGTGGGTTGTAGCACCCTATGTGCATTCGTGAGTCCGCTCACCTTCCCTTACTCTTCTCTATCCTCTCACCCTTTTCTTCTTTTACTATCCTCTAAATATCTCTCTTCATTTGTAGCTAAAATTCCCTCCATTATTGAAGAAAGAGTTGTTGGATTTTATAGAAGTTGATGGACTACATTATTGAGGTATGCTTTGCTGAATTTTTTGGGTACATTAATAGCTGAAATCACATCCTTTAAGAATCCATATTTCTCTAATTCCTTTTAAGGGTTTGATCCTCAGTTGATTTCCCACAAAGACCCTCACTTTCTTCTTTAATTCTCTTGTTCTCTCTTATCTTAATTTCAAAAAATTCCCTGTTATTTTTATGCAACCTTGATTAATTTTTTTTAAAGTTTTCTGAAATTTCATGATTTAGCAAATCAAAACTTGTCCAAATCTTATGAAATTTTAGCCCTAGACTCCTTTCTTGATGCACTATTGATTTAGAAAGTTTCGTAATTTTATGATGGGTCAGAGGGGCATTTTGGTAATTTTGAGGTTTTTGTCCACAATTACCAAAATACCCTTTTGGGGTCTTTTTTCCCAAATTTCTCCTTTTTCACTTCTAATTCCTTCTAATTTCTTTTCTTTGATTTTTTTTACTGATTTCTAAACTTTCGTGGCTACTTGTGTTCTATAATTCCAATTCTGAATTTATTTGCTTTCACAATTTAATCTAACCAGTATTTGAGATTGGTGGGAATATCTTGCATCAATTTTTGGTATCTTCTCTATTGTGCTACATCAATTTTGGTATCAAAGCCTACATCCTACATCACTTTGAAAGATCTTGAGACATTTGAGTGGTAATCATTGTTTGGATGTATCCCCCACAAGGCCCACAATGATCTAGAATTTCTAACGATTCCTCATTCCATAGTTGAAATGGAGGACCTGAAAGTCCTATCCAGATACCATTTGCATCTACTTGAAGATTCAGAGCATTAACAATAGGGCTCCACTTGCTTAGGGAGATGGTATCACCATAAGAGATATAAACTCCTGCATAACATGTGACCCCTCCAATTCCTTATGTGAATTTAGAATAAGGGATTTATTCATTTTAAACAGGAAAATGTCACGTACTCCTTGATATCAAACATCTTCTGAATAGAAATGCCTATTTTTTGCTAGTCAGGACACTCTGAGTCCACCGAGCAAACCATTGTAGACGACCATGTCACTATTGGTTATTGGTTTACTCAAACATTGGTTGTGGAAATAGAGGTCTTTCTCGCAAAAAATTTATTGGTTGGGGGTGGGGCCAATCTTCTGAATAGGTTGAGCACTGTTGTCCTTGTCTTGACAAATGAAACGGGCAAACTCAACCCTGCCACCACCTTCTCAACTTTCAAGAATGCAAAGTCTAGCTCCAGAATTTTTTATTTGGAGGATACTGATTGAGATGAATATACCTTTCAAGTCTCCTTGACTTTTATCAAAAGGAAGCAATTGGGTTCCCTTTTCCTATGCTAGAAAGGGGTACTATTGCCTCTTAGTAAGGCATCGTTTATGGCTTCAGAGAGCCATACTGAAGCCTCCCTTCCCAATGAGACAGATCCTCCACCTAACTCATAAATCTTTTAAGTTGCATGAACTCCTTGATCTCGGGATTTGACGAAGGTTTGGCTTCAATACGCAACCTCAATGATTTAGGGTCCATTTTGGTGGAGAACTAAAGCTAGAAGGATATGTGATAAAAAAAATGGAATGGGATGAAGATGATGGAACTGTGGACATGGAGGGAAAGTAGTTGTTTTTTTTTTTTTTTTGATGGACTGCCAAGGTTTTAAGGATGAAGAATCCTCGACAAGATGATTTGGGGTTCGTAAGAGGGCCATGGTTAAAAAACAAAGGGGGTTTTGGGGGATGCGAGATTCATGGTGGAATCATAGTTGAAAAATCAAAAGAGGGTTTGGAGGATGCGAGATTCATGGCAAAAGGGGACTTGGATACTAAAGGGTTCGAGATTCAAGGTGTTCAATTGATGTTCGAGCAACATAAGGTACCGGTGATGAAGATTTGGCGATGAAAATTCAGAGGAGCTGGTTTCATTGAAGTGAGCCCTAGAAAGAGTACAGCAGGTCCAGAAGAAGTGTAGCAAGAAACTTAATATCGGTTAAAAGAAATGTCTCCAGTGTTGAGAGGATTTGGCGATGGTCTGGCTACTATTCCTGCGAGATTCATGGTGCTATTGTTTTTGGAACATCGCCGATTCCCTTCTCCCGAGTGACCTCTCAAAAGCTGGAAACTGTTATGCTTGAATTTATTTTGAGAAAGCAGTCTCTATCTTCACTATCTCATTATGCCGATTATTGCTGAGCTCATACCTAGGGGTGGCAATGTTTGATGTGACCCGTGAACCTGACATGAACCCAACACGAAATTAGGGGGTTATGGTTGACTGTAAACGTGTTTTGGGTAAAAGCGGGTCGACTTGCTTTGACAGGATTAATAAATGGGTCGGGTTTAGGTTGACCCATATAGTCGTATACCCTTAACTTGACACGACACGAATCTGACCTGCCAACATGAATTACCACACAACCCATGAACCCAACACGCATCTGACACGAAATTAGCGGGTTAGGGTTGACTGTAAACATATTTTGGGTCAAAGTGTGTCAACCCGCTTTGACATGATTAATAGATGGTTGGGTTCAGGTTGACACATACTAGTTGTATACCCTTACCTCAACACAACACGAACCCGACCCACCAACGCGAATTGCTACCCCTTCTCATACTCAATTCAGTTACGCATTGAATACTCTTTGTTGCCATGGCTGCAATCTGGACAGATTGATTTTCAGGAACATTTCCAAAAGTAATTCTTTAACATCTTTTGTTCAGTTAATTGTAACACTGGGGCTTGATGCCTAGCCTTCCGAAAGAGTGATTGACTATGAGTTGAATATCATGTTATTTCCTAGATGTGATAATATGGGGAATTCATCAAACCTATAAACTGTCACAAAGACCTAGGAACCAGGGAAACGAATTTTTTTGGATGTAGTGAATATATATATATATATATATAACAAAAAATTTATTTCCTAGATGTGATAATACGGGGAATTCATCAAACCTATAAACTGTCACAAAGACCTAGGAACTAGGGAAACGAATTTTTTTGGATGTAGTGAATATATATATATATAACAAAATTTTTTATTAATAAGAATAAGGAGAAATACAGGAGGCCAATAGCCGGGCAAAGGAATACAATCACCACAGAACATGCTAAGAGTCTGGAAGCCCCACTCTTGGCGAGATGGTCAAGAAGGTCATATTGGATCAAAGACGAGAGAATGAAGGGTTCAACTCTTTTACGAACTCCCTAATTTCATGAATGAAGCTCACTAACCTCCAAGGACCCATACAGTTGCCCTAACCCCCAACTAATAATAGAAGATGAGTCTCCTTCAACAATGGCACCCACAATCCCCAAGTCCCTAAGGGCTTTCAGCCCATGAAGCAAAGCCATCACTTCCGCCTTAGAAGAATCGCAAGCCCCAGCCGGCCTGGAGTACAACCAAACACAGTGACCATCACCATTTCTAATAATCCCACCAAAGCCTCCAATACCTGGGTTCCCAAAACTAAAACCATCAAAATTCAGCTTGAAAGACAACTTGGGAGGAATATCCAAAGGATTTTTTGACTCCTCCCCCCAACTAGAAATAGAGCGAGTTTTCCAGTGCCTAAGAATATCATTCAGCTGGATACCTTTGACTCCTTGGAGCAGGCAACCCAATTAGAGGCCTTGGTTTTGATGGAATCAACCACTAATGCAACTTCTATCCTCTTGCTGGATGTAATGAATAATAGGCTCTGGTTGTTTTCCCTTCAAGAATTCTTGTGTAGGTGAGATCAGATTTCTTGTTAAGTTGCTTGATGTTTCCCTTTCTTTCTTCCATGTGATAGAAATGGGTTGGAGGATTCTCTTGCTAAGTTTGGGGCTTTAATGCCGAATATCTTTTAAAGGGACCTCTTTGCTTGGTGAGGTGTAAGGCTTGAGGTCTTGTGTTGTGTCCCTTGTATTTTAGTTTTTCTCGTTTTTTTCAATAAGATCGTTATTCATAAAAAAGGAGTTCTTGTTTTGGTAGTTCATACCATCCTGTATATGAATCATATTAGAGGATGTAGCACCATTTGACAATCCAGGGCACTTCTTTTGTTGCCATGTAGACAAGTGTTTCATCATCTTTCAGGTCTCCCTCTATGAGCTCATCACGATATTGACCCAGGATTGCTGATCCAAAATAGTCCCCAATGCTATAGCTGCTCACCTTTCCTTGGAACAAGAGCAATGGACACAGAAATAGAGAATGTGAAAATTTTGGGAATCGGACAGAATCATATACTAGTGAAGTGTCTATTAAATCTCCCTTGAGTCATCTATAAGGAGAATATATTGATTAGCAATGACTACCTTGGATTGTGCACCCAGCGGGAATGAAAGAGACAATGATCAATAGATGCTTTTAAAGAGGCCTTTTGGCTTAGATAAAAAAAAAAAGGTAATTAATGTCTTAAGTGGCCTTGTAATCAGTTAGTCCTTTGGGTTGTCCATCTGATTTCTGGAAGGGCATCAAGCAAAAAAATGGGGTTGGTGGGAGGGAGAGAATCCTTAACCCTACCTCTGCTCAAACCATGATAAACCTTGGATTGATCGAACTTGTAGTATTTGCAAGATCTTTTTTTTGTTTCATCACTCTGGCATAAAGTCAATGGAAACAGAGCCAATGATACAATGTAGTTATGCATTCTGATCTTCTTTTTTTTAGTTAGTATTGGTTTCCATCTCACCCCAAAAATTAACATGAATAATAAGTCAGATCTACAAAGAAGGGTTTTAAAGAGAGGAGAGGATATTAAGAGGGGTATCACTTCCCTGGTTCTCTTTTGGGGTCCCACTAGTATTGAACTACGGAGGCCATGGAGTCCAACCATCATTGAGACGAGGAGTCACACCTCAATGAAGTCAGAGAGTTGCTGTAAATTCTTCAATCTGTCATTATTTTTGAAAGAGCATTTAAATGGCTATTTATTTAATTGACAAGAGTGTCCTTGAGATTCACCAAAACTTTACTTTCCTAGAATGTTTGAACTCTCAACAATTATCTTCTAAAGGAAATAGAAACTAAATGAAACAAATCTATAAACTATGTATAACAAATCCTGTAAATCCTTTAAATATCCTCCGTGACCCATATTGACTGTCAGCTTACTCAAATGCTATTCAAGTTGGGCACTTGGGCCTGCTCGAATGGGTCAAAACTCGTGGCTATTTGGTGCCATGTGGACTTTCTGGGCTTGGGCCTGTGGGTATAAACTTCTAGGCCTGTGGCCTCTGCTTCATCAGCACGTCTTAATTATTTTTCACATAGATGTTTGTATTGTCAGGAGATATAGTAATTCTCGTTGTAGGATTTGATTTCATTTTTCCCAATTGGGATTGAATTTGGTCTCTTTCCTATTCAGAGAAGTTTCGCTTCAGTTCCGAGTTCATTGAGATGAGGCGTCAAGCACTGGATATTTTTGTAAATCGGATCACTTTGCACCCTGAACTTCAGCACAGTGAGGATTTGAGGACCTTCTTGCAAGTAGATGAAGAGGTAACATGTCTAAGCTGGTAGCCTTAAGTAGGACAATGTGGTTTGACTTCATCTGCCCTGGAGAATGTTAGAAATTATAGGTTCGCAACATTCTGGTACCAGATTCTACTTTATTATGCGATATGTTTTATTGCTCTTTGCCATATTCTTCATGGTTGTAATTGATCTCCATTCTGTGGGAATATGAGGATATTGCATTGATTCTTTCTGTACATTTTGTAACTAGGAAATGCTTTTCTCCTTTCTGTGTAGTTTACTTTTAATTAATTAATTAACAATTTTTTTCAATACCAATCAAATGACCAAAAAGAAAGAAAGAAACGAAATTCCATACATATGTGTGTTCCTAATTTGACACTGGTGTTGTCTTTCTTGTGCAGACAATGGAGAGAGCCAGAGCTCAAGAGACTGGTATTTTCAAAAAAAAACCAGCTGATTTGATGCAAATTTTCAAGGTAGCTAGTGTTCGATATTTTGAGAAATTCAGCATAAACTTTGATCTTCCATTTTGTGCCGAAAGGGAAAAAGTACATATAATTCTGGGTGGGAGGCAAAGGGAGTCTCAAGACACAAAATTAACCTTCAAGTCCTTTAGCAAGTTGGGACAGATGACAGGAAGAAAGTATCCTTCCTTAACTCTCACTCATGGTACACTTGCAATGACTTGGACCTGGCAATTGATGGGTCTGACTTTATCCATCTCTCATAATTCAAATATATTTCTGATGTTGTGATCCTGGCCATCCAATCTCCCAGCCATGTGAATAGGATAATCTAGTGGAGGCCGTTTTGGGTCAAAGAGATCTCTTGAATGGGACTCATTGAATGGTGTATCTTAAGTTCTTAAACACATCTGTTACTCATGTCCTGCACATTTAGGGAGAGAACCTTGTCCCATCCTGCCTTGTTTGGAGTTCTGCTAAATCTGATACTGAAATTTCATATTGATGCAAAATTGCGTCCATGATTAATGCAAATCCAAGGCTCCAGTCCCTTTCCTGGTACCCATGTAATTACATTTAAAATTCACTTCTACAATTGGTGGAACCATCAAACACATGACAAAAACCTTAATTTCCTCCACAGCAAGAACTACTTTTCATCCCAAGACTCTAGGATGAGTGAGCAATAACTTGGGTTTTGTCTGAATCTTGGACAGGATGTACAATCTAAAGTAAGTGATGTTGTTCTTGGAAAGGAAAAGCCAGTGGAAGAATCAAATCCCGAATATGAGAAACTCAAACATTACATCTTCAAGCTTGAAGATCACTTAGCTGAGGCACAGAAGCATGCTTTTCGTCTGGTAAAGAGGCACAGAGGTATTGAGAACTTTGAAAACTGATTGTTGGGGGAGTTCTCAACATTCTTCCTTTGTTACTGTTTTCTCTTTCACTCTTCAAGTTTTTCTTTCTCCCAGGCTTCATGATTAAGTGGAACCAAATACATAAGATTTGTTTGTATCATCTACCTGTTTTCAGAGTTGGGGCAATCCCTGGCAGACTTTGGGAAAGCAGTCAAGATCCTGGGTGCTTCTGAAGGAAATTCTCTTGGGAAGGCATTTTCCGATCTTGGATCAAAATCAGAAATTTTATCAGTTAAGCTACAAAAGGAGGTACACATACTCGCTAATGTTTGCAGTTTGTACACTGTTCTTTCTAGTTTCTTGTTTGCAAGAGTTTCTTGATGATGATGCTACTACTGCCTTCTAATGATGGTGTAGGCTCACAACCTCTTAATGAATTTTGAAGAACCTTTAAAAGATTATGTTCGTGCAGTGCAGTCAATTAAGGTGAGTTTGCGTCTCCGTCCGAAACCAGACAGCTATCATTTGTTTCAATGTCACCTGTGTTAGACCAGGTTGAATTGGACTGACCAATTCAGCTGAAAACACTTGAAATCTATATATCTATATTAAAGCAACTCGTGATGATTTGGAGGCCCTCATTGCATTCCTACACATGCTTCAACCACACATGTATAGTCCTCTTTGCTTTCCTACACATGCTTCACGCACACATATGTATTCTCTCTCCCATTTATACCACATGTCCCTGTCTCACTTTAATAAATTTTATTCAATCATTCCTTTTATTCCCCTCTCTAATTAATATAAACCCTAAAATATCTCTCAAATTTGATAACCCTAAATGCATTATATATGTTGTTAACGGATTGTTTTACCCTTCTCCCTTACCTATTTTAATTTAAATAAGTTGATATAACTGGTTCCATTTCTCTCTCATAAATCTTTTCCCTAATAAATCCCATCCCTAAAATCTCTCTCAAATATGATAGCCTTAAAAGCTTTTTGTACGTTATTTTTACT
>JAOXJP010212763.1:0-11847 GCA_025762735.1 Platanus orientalis
CTTAAAAAGTGTAAATCACTTTTCGGTACTGATGTGTCAACCCCTCTGTGCCGTTTGCACAATTCTCACTAGATTCGTTTGCACATAATCCAAGAGTTAATGTAGCATCACACCATCGTGCGACACGTCAAGGGATCCAAATAACTCATGGGTTAAGTTTAACTGCTGTCTAAACTCCGGTTAAGCAGTGGGTAACGTAACCGATGGTTGGGTTAAATCTGTGGGTTGCATACGCTTAAAACAAGGTTTGAATAAAGCACAAGAGAAGACGCCAGTTGCCATCTCCTCGAAGCTCCATCTCGCCGCCGGTGGAAAGAGAGGTCGTCATCTCGCCAGTCGACGGTTCGAATTATGCCGGTGGAAAATCTCTGGTTGCCATCTCCTTGGTGATCCATTTCGCCGCCAGTTGAAAGAGAGCTCTCCATCTTGCCGGTCACCATCTCCTTGACGCTCTATCTCACCATCTCACGGTGGAAACAGAGCTCGCCATCTCAAAAGTAATCTACGGTTAAAGATGATCTGGTCATGCATGTATCCAAAATAAGTTGGGACCATATTCTTCCTATGATTACCGTTGCTCTATTCAATCTCCAGTCGATTGTAAACTGGGCTATGTCCCATCAAATAGAGGTTTCAATTTGACGTGGCAGTTTGGATCGGGTCCATCAATTTCTTTTGGGAATTCTAAGTACCGTATGTTCAGGGGAGTGAAACTAGAGCAAGAGGAAGAGCCATATAAAGAGAACATCTTACAATGAGTCGAGCTAGCTTGGTTCTGAGATTCCGAAATGGATCCAAAAGGCAGGAGGTGAATTGGATCTTAATAAAATATTTAAAAATTCTTTTAAACAAATTATTCTTTTTTAAATAAGTTGTTTAATTCTTATTTAATTTACTTATTTTTTTTTAAAATTAATATGCAATGAAAAATCTTTTAATTAAGTCAATTGCTTTATTATGAATTTATCATAGATCACGGGGCCCCGTCATATACTATAATGTTATTTATAACAGAGTGGGAGTAGCGTTGATAAATTCCTTAAGATTGTTTAAATTAATTCATTATTAATTTTAACATTAGTTTAAGTCACTTAAATATGTTGGGTTAATTTGTATAAATACAAATAAGGAGAATAAAATAATACAAATAAACCATAATACACAATTTAAAGTGGTTCAGCACTCTGGGCCTATGTCCAATGTCAAACAGGCTCCCCTGAGCCTATTGACCTTATTTAATTTTTATTAATAGTTTCTTAATTATTACAAGACAAAATTAATAAACCTAAATATTTACTTACAAGTTATAGAGAATCCACTCCCTTGTAAGTGCATTTCCAGTGACTTCGATGGGTACACTTCTTTTAGTGACTCCGATGGATTGATCAAGCACTTGGTGACTCCAACAAGTACTTCTAGAGAATCCACCTTTAGTGATTTCAGCAAAGGTTACGAACTGTAGCTTGAAGAAGAATTTTTTCATTCTTTGGTGTGCCTTTTGTATAGGCTAGTTTAACTTGTATAAGCACATTTCTTGCTCTCAAAAGCTTTAACTACAAAGGTTTGAGAAGCTTACAACTGACCTTAAATGAATTTAATTATAGTGAAACAATTTCAAGGCCATTGACCAATAAAATTTAATTCATAGGCTCTTGGCTCACACTTTTAGCTCTCTTTTTCAAGAATTTGATTACATATATATGCATACGTGTTGTTTTCTATCTTTTTTTTTTTGGAGTGTTTAAAGACCTTATTTGTAGAGGTTTGGAGAGGTCAAATTCGTCCCCCAACAGTTAGTTTATAACAGTAAAAAAATCAACCGTTATGCCAACTTGCAAAATTCAATTTAGAATTTTTTCAATTAAGGACCGGTCCTACATGACCTATCACTTAAGAACCGTGACTGGTCCCAATTCCACAAATACTCGTTTTAAGCTAATTCACTCTGTTCCACTCGTTTTGAGTACTTATGGGCCATGAGTGAATGTCAGGACCAAAAGTTATGGTTGTTTTAAGTTGGGATATTTTTTAAAACCTTTTTACTTATTATTATTTTTTCAATTTTGATCCATCATTGGTCGAAACCTTTTGAGCCTTCTTCTTTTACTTTCTTGGTCTTTTCTTTGGTCTAACCTTGAGCAATGTTCCTAAGGTTTTGGGTTAATGTATATCACTCTTCAAAGTGTATTTTGACTTTAGGTTCACTCCTAATTCTCACTTACCAACCTTTGCTATTTTTACCTTTAAATTCCGGGTGTTAGCTTCCTTGAGGTAGCTTGCACTTGAGACTTAGGATTCTTCCATGATGCTTAAATCTCTTTGGCATGGTCATTTTGGCTTCGAGTTCATCTTTTTTGTGCTTTCTCAGACTCTAAAACTTGGACTTATATAGGTATACAAATTACATCATAGAGTCCTACACAAATGACCACTACATGTACTTACATTGTTTTGTGCATGGACATTGGCAATACATAAGACCTAACAGGTTTATCATGAGAGAGCTTAAGCTTTGTTATTTGATGTTTGCATAATTGATTTGCCGGAGCCAAGCTGCACATGACTTTGCTCCCCAAAAGCATGGCTTGTTAAAGGTCTTAGATATGGAATGGGTAATGTTGCACATATGGAATGGCAATTATCACTCCCCAAAAGCATGGCTTGACTAGAGACATAACAATACCATTTAAGGAGAACATTTTAAATGTTAGTTGCATACATGGAATGGGAATTATTGTTCATCCATGTTATAATGTGTTCATCTTTGAAGTAGACAAAACACATCCATCACAAGACTTAAAATTTATCATTTTCCTGGTTGGGAATTATTGTCATTTGGTTGGTTTGTAACTCCATATCCATAACATAAAACTAAATCTAAAATGAGATTATATATTAAAGTAACCTTTCTTCTAGAGATTCTAAAACAAAGTTGCAACAGATCTAAAATAAAACATCAAAAGTTCAAAAAAGCCTTTTAGTTGGAGCTATGAATATCTCAACATAGTGGGCTTGATGCAAGGTAGGTATTACCATTACTGTAGAGTTGAATTCATAAATAGTAACTGGCAATGAAGGGTGGACATGATGGACAAGGGAAATGGAAGAAATCATCCTACATGCTGGTGTGATCATAAGATAAGAAGAAGTCGACCAATTTGTGATGCAGCACACAACTCAAATATGGGTTAAGAATTTGTAGGGGGTGAGGATATGAGAAACCAGTAAAAGATGAAGGTAAGTTTAAATTCAAAATAGTGAACAAACTCAAGGATTTCTAGTGGTTCTACAAGGGCTGCTATAAGAGGGCAGTGGGGTCAGGTTTAGAGTTCACACAGGCTGTTTGGATCTAAAGATAGGTTGAGAACAACATGGTTAAATGAACTTACATAAAGTTTTATCCATTGTTAATGATTGGATCTTAACCATTGTTGATCAATCAACATACTTTGCCTAAAACAATGAAGGTAGCTTATAATGTTCATAACCCCAAAACTGTTAAGGGAACAATGATTTTTGCCTATATCGATACAATGCACTTAGATGGCACTTAGTTTTTGCCTCCTAATTAACGCCATCCCTTATTGTCCAAGTTTGTTTTGAATACAATGCACTTGGATGGAACTTGGTGGTTTTAGGCCATGCCATCATCAGAAATTGAGTAATCTGAAAACCCTTAAAACAAGTCATGCCATCATTAGAATTGGAGTAATCTAAATCTAGACAAAACCCTAGAACTAACCAAAGAAAGAAGTAAACATGACCATGGCTCACTTCGCTTCGCTTTTGATCTCAACCGAAGAGTTTAGATTACTGCCGATCAAGTTTTTATGGACAGTTTGCTTCGCTTTTGATCTCAACTGAAGAGAGAGAGAGAGAGAGAGAGAGAGAGAGAGAGAGAGAGAGAGAGAGAGCTAGCTGGCTCTTATGCTTTTCGGTTATGCAGTTTGGTGAAGGTTTCGGCAAGAAAACATGACCATGGCGTGAAGACTCCGATGAGAAAAGGGGACTCGCAAGGAAGATGTGTCCAACACTAGGGTTTTTATTTCTTTGTTTCTCCCAAGCACAAAGTCACTTTCACCTAGCTCTTTTGCCTTTTGGTTTAACAAACCAATGTTAACCATGGTTAAGCAAACCAAAGCTTAACTACAACCATGTGATGTGTCGAGTGGTGGTGTGATGCTATAGTTACACTACATTAAAGTAGCTACAAGAAATCTGCTTTGTTAAAGTATCTACAAGAAATCCACTGTAGCTACTTTAACGTAGCATTACTATATTGTCAGACCACCGTGTGACATGTCAAGGGATCCAAATAAGTCATGGGTCCAGTTAAACTATCGTCCAAACTCCAGTTAAGCAGTGGGTAATTTAACTGATGGTTGGATTAAATTTGTGGGTTGCATACGCTAAAAGCAAGGTTTGAATCAAGCACAAGAGAAGACGCCGGTTGCCATCTCCTTGAAGCTCCATCTTGCCGATCGTGGAAAGAGAGGTTTCCATCTTGTTGGTCGCCATCTCCCTGGAGTTGGACACTTTTGAAAGCAAGATTAAAGAGAGTTCTATTAAATCAATATCTATTTTGTAACCGTTGGAACGTTTAGCATCGTTTTTCTTTGATATAAGGTTTTTAAATTCATTTTGTCTTTTGTTTTTTACAATGAAACATGATGTTTTGATTTATTTAGGTTCTTTTACATGTTTTTTGAAAAGAAGAAAAATCAGTTTTCAACTAAGTTTATGTTTTATCTTTGAATTTTGATCCATATAGGTTCTTATATGATTTTAATCTTTGTTTTTCAAAAGAAAAGATTGTTCTAATCAGTTTTCAAATTGTTTTGAAATATCCCATATTTTTTAAAGGAGTTTTCAAATTTTTTATAGTAAACTTGGATTTTCTAAGGCTTGTTTTAGAGTTCTTCATTATGCAAATCCGTAGAGCTATATGCTTAGGTGGGTTAGATTCTTGTTTTTTGTTTTGTTTTAAAGATATGAATTGTTTAGAAATTATTAAACATTGTTAGTTTTGTTTTGCTTTGATATATATCTGCTAGTATATATATCTATTTTGATGAAAATATATGATTAGCTATGACATGAGACTCTTTTGCCATCAAAGATGCATATTTGATGGAGTCCCTCATTGGGTTTAAATAGATGCGATTAGGTACCCTCTTCGTCGGGTCACATTACTTGATGATGTTTGTGATGCTTGTCACTAGGTGTGAGATAGTGGTATCCTACCATCAGATTGTAGATGGGTTCATTCTAATATGTTACTTGTTATCTAGCAGCACATCGTGTGTAATAACTCAAAATTCATAACCTTATTTATGTGTGAATTCGAGCCGCTACTATCTGAATCCCTATCCAAATGACTATAAATTTTGTTCATTTTATCTTTAGGACCATAAACATACTCTAATGCAATAGAATAATAAATAAAGTGTTAATTGACATTCTTTCTCATTAATACAGTGAAAATATAAACATACACATTCTAAACTATGTAACAAAATATAACAAATAAACTCTAAACATCTATATTGAATAAACGATTAATCTTCAATTCAAGTAAAACCATAAATATCTAGACAATATCATCAAATGACCCTCAAATTGGCTTACAATAATCTATCTCATCAAATAGAAACTACTAATTAATAAGTAAAATCATGTCTCAATAATCCCTGTCGCATACATAGTAGTATATTGGAAATAAATGAATAGAAAGTGCATAAATAAAATGGCCCTCTTGTCCCCACAAACCACCTCTGGGATTGAACTTGTACAAAATCACATACTACGAGGCAACACCTAAAATGGTGGTTGAAACATGGGTAAACTATAAAGCTCGTGAAAGAACATACATAATGTCCCACAGAGAAAATTGAATATGCACGAATATGACTCAATACATAAATTAGAATATACATAACATAAATGAATTAAACTATCAAAAACAATAATCAATCTCTAATAAGGAGCCAGAAATACTAAAGCCAAACAAATATAAGTCCACAACTGAAATAAATAAGGTGTGGCTCACAAGGGAAGTACCACATGCAGTTTAAATAATATTCACTACAAAATACTCTTGTAAATATGCCTTAACGCCTCTCAAATACGATGCCTTAACTAGTAGATATCAAAACCGTATATATTCTCATGAAAGCCCAATATAGCTCTCAAAGAAACATAGCCCAAGAAGGATTTCTAATAAAACAGACCTTGGATCAAAACCAACTCAATGTATGTAGGGTTTCCGAATTAAACCTTGTCAAAACATCTTGTAACAAATCCAACAAAGTAGTCCATGTCATGATTTTAACGAAACTGAAACTGTATAACCTATATCGGGTCTTCGACAAAACCAAAATCTTATAATAACCATGTAGGGTCTCCGAAAAAACTGAAATCTTATATAGAACTAGTGGAGATTTAGTGTCGTCTTCACTTATTGATGTGACCTGGTGATTGGATACCTGAAATATTCATAAGATCTTTTTCACTTATTAATATCACCCGGTGATTGATTCCAAACCAATACCTCGAATCTATACCATAATTCATGATCCATGGAGAAAACACCTCACTTCAATATACTTACCTAGGGAAAACACATCCCTTAATGAATGTAATACGTGTGGGATAACCCCTTCAGCACATGCATGTGGGTTAACTCCTCCTAAACAAAATCCTGTAATCAAAACAAGTAGGTAATAGCTCATAATATAGTAAAATCAAAGGTTCTAAAATTCCTCTTCTAACTTTCCAAAACCAACCATAAGATAAGAGTTCTAAACAAGATATGTAAATGAAATGATGCTAACATGAAACTCATCGGATTAAGTTTAAGTGGATATAATCAAGTAGAAAACAAAATAATATCAATGATCAACTAGCATGTATAATAACACAAGAAATAAAGCTTGGAGTTAATCAATTGAGAAGAGACTATCAACTAGAAATAATGATATAATAGAAACCTTAAGTACAGAGAAATCAAGGAAAACATTAAGTATATTAAGTAGACATTATTTTTTCCTTTAAATTTCATAAGAATCTAACCTTCTCATATTCAATCATAGAGAGAAACTTAGAATTTCAATGAATCTATGATGGAAAATAAAGAAAATGAGTAAATCTTAGCTAACATATGCTCAAAATGGAATAAATCTAGCAATACACATATAAAATCCAAAAATTAATGTAATCAAGGGTTCGATCAAGGCATAATGGAAATAATTATTCTATAGAATGTGTAGAATCACCAAATTCACAAAATCTCTAGTAAAAAATAATGAAAATTTATAATCTCTCTTAAAATGACAACAAAAAATGGAGGAAAATGCAGAAAAATCAAGAGAGTAGAAAAATCAACATGAGAACTCACTAATCCTCCATGGATCTAGTGTTAGGATGAAGGAAACATGCAAAACTTAAAAAACAAAGCATTCAAATGAAGGAAAAATGAATATCTCAACCAAAGTGAATATTATAAATGGATAAAATGATAAGAAGCCGAAGGAGTAGCACATCATGTGAAATCTCACAAAAGTCTCATATATCTAAGGATTAAGTAGAGTGGACTCACCAAAATTTCATAGATTTAAAATCAAATGATGGAAACATTAAAACATCAACCAAATAGAAGAATAACCATGAAAGAATAGTAGGAGAACAAAGGGAGTGGCACATCATGCATGAACACTCACTAAAATCTCATAAACCTAGAAATCAAGTGGTGGAAACTTACCAACTTCATAGATTTAACAATAAAATGATGGAAACAGTAAAACATCAACTAAATAGAAAAATAACCATGAAAGAATAGTAGGAGAACAAATAGAGTAACACATCATGTATGAACACTCACTAAAACCTAGTCTCCATCATTGTTTAAGCTCAAAAAATTTTCAATACCTCTTTCCCTTTTCTTTTAGCTATCTTTTGTAAAATGATGTAGCTTTAACATAAATTTGATAGAGCAAGAAAATCTAGGAAGAGAACATGCTATCTCAACAGAATTTTTAGAGTTGGGAGTGAGACTTACCCAATTAGGGAAGAACTCCCACAGTTAGCTCAAGAACTTTCCTAATCTCTTCAACCCTTTCTCTTTTTGTTTTTTAATGAGGAAAAATGACCTAATTGAGGTGTTAGTCAGGTTATAATTTGTCTATAACAAGATCCCATATGATTGGGGGACTAATGAGTAAGTGACACCTAAAAAAATCACAAGTTGGGCATTTTATGTTATTTTTTTGGCTTCTTGGAGCTCGAGCCCTCATGACGACCCACACGCCTTCGAGACCCCCCTCTTAAGCCCTTGTAAGTCCCTAAGGTACCCTACCTTGAGCCCTTGCATGGTGGTTCGAGCACTCAGCCTACGGGAGCACAAAACAAGGTTTGGGTGTACAGTGTTGAGCCCTCATGAGGTGCGGCAAGCACTCGTGCTCCCATAGGTATAGTTTTTTCCAACTTTACCCCTTCGTGGAAAAAGTCTGATTAGTTTCTCTAGGAAACTCTGAATTGGGCGTTGTGGGCATCGCGGAAAGACCGAGTGGTTTACCCGCCCCAGTTCAGGGAACCACACCCAACTGACTTGGGTTAGCCTCTGGGCTTTGGTTTGGAGTTGCCACCAACTCAAGTTTTTTATAGATAGGGTTAGACGTCTGCCTCCTTTCTAGGGGAAAGAAGGATTACGGGCCTTGCGACCCTAGTTAGACTCGAAAGTCTAAGGATTGACTCTTGGATTAGTCTAGTTTTTTAGAGATTTGGGTAAGCTATTTGGTTGCAATTGGGAAAGCTATTATGCACCCCAATTACCCACCTTTTTAGGGTGGCTCCTCTAACCTAGCAATTTTTAAGTTCTAGTAAGAAAAATTAATTGGTTGAGACTCTTGGTCAATTTTATGATTTGTATGCCTGAAATAGGCTGTACATCTGAACTCAACATGTAGGGCTGAATTTGGTGGTACGCCTGAATTCAGACTATACGCCTAAATTTTAGGTACGCCTGATCTTAAGCTATATGCCTGATCTTCACAATGAAGTGATTTTAGGTGTACTGTCCTAAATGGACCCCACTTGGTCATTACATAAAAAACTAAGGGTCTAAAAGTCTTTATTAAGGGTTTCCAGGGATCTGTGGGTCTCTTCATATCATGGGGTACATAGGGACAGAAAGATAGGGTTTTCAGGTTAGCACTCCTGATCTCAGGACGTACGCCTAAAATAGACTGTACGCCTGAATTTTAACTGGATTACAATTCAGGCGTATGCTGGACAGTCCGCACTCAAACAGACATATCTCTCTCCATATAACTCAAAATTGAGCGTGATTGGTCTCTTTGGAAGCTAAGAGACAGAGATCTTTCCAACAAGGTATAATGAGCATAGTTTCATGGTACGCTTGGAATAGGCTATTTTCCTGAACGTTAAGTACGCTTGAACTCCATGGAAGTGGGAGTTCAGGTATACTGGTTCTGAGTCAGAAACTAACAACATATTTTTTGGGGTTTTGGGCCACCTCTTGAGGTCCAATGGGTCTCAACTTTTATGGAGAGATATGTTATGACTTTATTTATGTCACTAAAAATTTTCATACCCATTGGCCAAGGATAGACCCCTTTTTGGAATTTCCAAAAGGGGTGGGTTCTATGCAGTTTTGCATAGACCTCTACTGTAAGAAAATTAGATCAAAACAGCAAGCACATAGGGAGTTATTAAACAAACAAGTTGGATGCTAAATTTAGTGCAAAATAGAAACAACAGAAAATGAACTCAAAGACAATTCTAGTAAAATACCAAAACTAAAATAAAATGGAACACAAAAATTAAATAACTATTAAATAAAAAAGGAATCAAATAGAAACAAGAAATACAAAGTAAATTAAAATTCGGACACCCCACTTGACTCCAACTGTGAAGTGCAGAAACACTTCAAATCAGTGAGCAAGTAGGGGCCATTTCGAGGGTCAAATCAAATCCAATTCATGTGAACATTGGTGGGTAAGTAGGTCACTAACATAGTGACCTACCATATAAATTTGAGACCTTAACTCTCTACATGGAGAGAGTTATGGCCTCTGCACCCTTAATTGGTCAGAAAAAATCATCAAAAGGGGAGACAAACTTGTTTCCCCTATGTCCCACCATGAGGGGCTTTTAATGGAGTTCTTTGGGGTCAATAACAGCACTATTAAGTGTTCTAAACTTTGAAAACTAAAATGGTTGGAGTACTTACCTCAGACTTAGAGCTTTCCCTTCACTTTCTTTCTCTCTTTCTCTCTTTCATTGCCTTCATTTCTTTCTTTTCTCTCTTGAAATAAATTTCCTTCTTTTTTTGGATCCCCCTCTTTAGTACGAAATTCACTCTATTTATAGAGTTTTGGGAGTGATTTTGAGAGTTGGGATTAATCTTAGGAGATGGGAGGTGGATGGCTAAGATCACTTGAAGTGGAGAGCAAGACTCCTCTCTCATTGGTGGGTTTAATTATGGTAGGGATTTTGGCTCAAGTGGGGGTGTAGGAGGTAAAGTCAGGATTTGGATTAGGGATATTTAGCAACTTTGGTCTTAGATGGAGATTATAGGGGTGCATGGGATCAATGGTGGAGATGAATACTTGGGGAGCATACAAACTTCATTGATTGGTTGGAAGCAATCGAAGGTCTAAAGTGCATGTACTAAATCTAGGGCCATATGGGAGCAACATGGGTTTTTGAAATTGGAGGATTTGAATCCAAGAAGAGGTGTATGAGGTGTATAGGATCAATGGCTAGGATTAACACTTGGAGAGGACCCCGTCTTCATTGACTGGTTGGGAGCAATCAAAGGCCATAAGTGCATGTGCCAAATCTAGGGCTAGATTGCATAAACATGGATATTTGAAATTGATCCTAGAGAGGGTACATAGGGTGTACAAGAGGGATTCTTACCTAAGAGTGATGACTTAATACTCTTAATGTGAATGCATTAATGAGTTAAAATCTAAAAAGGATGACCTCATTAATCTTAAAAGCATTAATTACATGGAAAATTACCCTTTTTATCGGCTACCTTGCTTTTTAAGTTCCTATGTTTGGAAACACACAAACTCAATGTCTATTTTTTAAGTCTTAAACATTTCGGTCGCAATGAATCAATTGGGAGCGAATTATAATAAGGGTAAAAGGATAAAATCAGGGTTTTATTGGTGTAAAAACACTCTCAAAAAATATGAAAATGGAAAGATGGTAAAATTAGTCTTTGGTTTCTTCAGATGAAAGATGCCCCTCAGCTTTTGTGAGCCATAGGCTCTGACTGCTCTGAATTTCGATACCCGGGTAGGAAATAGGGCTCAAAACCCTTTTTGGACAGTCGGAGAAATCCTGGCTGGAAATTTCAGTGTGAGAACCCTAATTTTTCATGGAAATTGTGGTTTAGGTTTTATTGAAACTTAGAGAGTTTGGATTCTACAGGAGCTGACAGCTCATTCAACAGATTCCCGAGCAGTTACCGAGGATTTTTCGAAGGAGGCTCGCTTGAGGGTTTGGAGCACCAATAGTTTCCTGAAGATTGATGGGATTGAGTTAGTGTTCATTGGAAAATGCCCTTGTTTTGAGAAATAGTCTTTGAAGGTAGGGAAAAAATAGAGAAAATGGGCCTGACCTTGCCTAATTTCGAGTTCAAGAGAGTTTCTGAGTGTTCACTAAGTGCTAATATACAAACAATTGAGTCTTGACCTAACTTGAGTGAAAGGTGATGAATAAGGTTGTGCAAATTGCTAAGTTGGGTGCAGGAGATGGGATTTTGAAGGTCTCAGAGTCACCGAGAGATGGCCACTGATAGACTAGGATTTGGAC
>JAOXJP010212774.1:0-11847 GCA_025762735.1 Platanus orientalis
GGACAATAAAGTCCTCATACGCTGGTACTGCCTAAGAGGCATCCTAAGACTGATGTCCTCATTAACTCCCCAAGTTTGAGAAAAGGTCGCCTCTAGAGAAATAAAACTCCTCTAATGTTCTAATATGTTAGTGTTTATACGCTATAGCTCATCCTGGGTCAGCTATGTACTGTCAATCTCAGGCCTGTCTTTCCACTTGACAATATATTTCTGATAACCTCCTTGTCAAGCAGAAACTGTTTGTTCTTCAAGAAGACCTTCTATCTGCCCATGCTTTTGGTGCAAGGGTGGAGGTGGAGGAATGGGCTGAACAAACTAGGGTCCTGTATCACTAGAGTCTGTAAAATGAGAAGTGATAACATGGTAGGGAATTAGATCCTCAACATTAAATGTCGAAGTAATTCCAAGATCATTAGGTAAATCTAAAATAAATGCAATTCTTTTCAAGATTTTAAATGGCCCTAAACTACGTGTATATAGTTTCTTAGCAACTCTAGGTTAGAACGCTCAGGCTTAAGTCGTACCATAACCTGATCACCCTCCTGAAACTCTCGATATACTCGATGAGGATCAATAGACCATTTATAATGCTCATTGCGTAAAAATAATTTTTCTACGAATCTCATGTAATGAATGTATTTGTTGTACAAATACAAATGCAAACTCAGAGGGTCTATGAGTGGTTGACATGGGAATGAGGTCAATAGGAGCCTTAGGTTTATAACAAGTAACAATCTCAAATGGACTCAAACCTATGGTCTTATTGGTTGAACTATTATATGCGAACTCAGCAAAAGAGAGTATGTCATCCCAAGACCTAAGATAATCTCCAACTAAACATCTAAGTAAGCTACCTAAACTCCGGTTAACCACTTCATTTTTTTCATCAATTTAAGGATGATATGCAAAAGAGAATTTCAACTTTTATGCCCATCATTTTCCAAAGTGTCTTCCAAAAGTAACAAACTTTACATTACGATCAAACACAATGAACTTTGGAACCCCGTGTAGTCTAGCAACCTCATCAAAGAATAATTTAGCTACTTTAGATGCATCTAAGGTTTTAGAACAAGGTATGAAGTGGGCCATTTTGGAAAAACGATCCACAACAACCAAAATGGAATCATGTTGCCTAGGGGTCTAGGATAGACTTAACACGAAGTCCATGCTCACATCCTACCAAAGAGAATGAGGGACTGGTAAAGGAGTATAATCCTGGACTTTGCTTCCTTTACTTTGCCAATTGACAAGTACAACACTGCTTAATAATTTCAGCTACATCTCTCTTGAGATTTGGCCAATAGAATCTATCCTCTACTAGAGCAATGGTCTTGTCCTAGCCAAAATGGCCAGCTAGACCTCCTACATGTAACTCCCACACTAGAAAATATCGTACTGAGGTACGGGGAATACAAAGTATGGTACCCTTAAAGTGATTATCTTGTAAGATATAGTCAAGGACAAGTACAGATGAATCACTCACTAAGGTAATATAAGTCTCCCGAAAATTTGGATAAGATGCATAAGCTTCCTTTAGCCTTTCAAATCCAGTTACCTTAATCCTCATTGAATGCAACAAGGCCATTTTTTGACTTAAGGCATCAGTGGCCTTATTCTCTATTCCAGTTTTATGCTTGACTACAAAAGTACACTCCTGAAGAAATTCAACCCATTTGACATGCCTAAAATTAAGCATTTTCTAGGATCCTAAGTACCTCAAAGCCTCATGAACAGAGAACAAGACGAATTCTTGCAATAGTAAATAATGTCTCCAACATCTCAAAGATTATGCTACAGCATAGAAGTTTGTCATAAGTGGAGTACTTTTGTTAAGCGTCATTCAATTTCTCACTTAAATAAGCTACTAGGTGTCCTTGACTCAAAACTCCACCTATTTCAATGCCAAATGCATCGCACACCACTTCGAAGACTTTAGTGAAGTCAGGGAGGCACATGACTGGAAGAAAAGTCATCCTAAACTTAATCTCTGCAAAAGCCTTTTACAATGGCTTTAGTCCAAGAGAACTCCCCTTTCTTGATACAATCAGTAATGGGAGCCATCATTGTACTAAAGATGCGAATGAACTACCTACAAAAAGTAGCCAAACCATGGAAACTCCTAACATCATGAATGTTCTTCGGTTCTAGCCAATTTCTTATTGTTTTGATCTTATCAGGATCAGCTGACATTCCTTGTACATACACTACAAACCCTAAGAGTATAACTTTTGAAGTCATGAAAGCACACTTCTTAACGTTTGCAAAGAGTTTTTTCTTCTTCAAGATAACACATACCTCTCTAAGGTATTTCTGATGTTGTTCTTTAGTAGTGTTATAGATCAGAATATCATCAAAATAAACTATCAAGAACTTCCCAATGAATGGTCTTAGTAGTTGAGTCATTACCCTCATAAAAGTAATTGGTACATTAGAATGACTAAAGGGAATGACCATCTATTCATAAAGTCCATCATTTGTTTTAAAGGCAGTTTTCCATTCATCCCCAAGTTAAATTCTAAATTGATGGTAACCACTTTTTAAGTCAATTTTGGAAAATATTGTGGCACCAATAATCATGTCTAGCATGTCATCTAACCTAGGAATGAGAAATTTGTATCGTACCATGATCTTATTTATGGCCCTACTATCCACACACATTCTCCAAGATCCATCTTTCTTCGATGTTAGGAGAGCAAACACAGCACGTGGGCTCATGCTTTTCGAATGTATCTTTTATGCAATTACTCATCCGTTTGCCTTTTCATCTCGGCATGTTCAATTGGATTCATCCTATAATGAGGTAGATTAAGTAGAGTCGCTCCTGGGACAAGCTCTATAGCATGCTGTATGTCACGCATACGAGGTAATTCATTAGGTAAATCCTCAGGAAACATCTTTTTAAACTCATTCCAAATGGGTTCTACCTCTGGTGGGATTGATTGAGCAGGTTCAAGAGAAGCTTTTATTGAAACCACAACATAAATCATAGCTTCTTCCTTAATTTCTTGCTCAAACTCTTTGACTCTTGTAATGTGAAGATCCTTTGACTTGTTGTCTTTCACATTTTTATCCTTTTCAACTTTTTCTTTTACCTCAAAGGTCATCCTTGGGTTACAAAGGAACTAATGTTATTTTCTTACCCTGAAATTCAAATGCACATATGTTGGACCTGTCATATAATGTGATATCCAAGTCATATAACCAGGGTCTCCCCAGTATGATCTGTCCCACATCCATATTGACTGCATCACATCATATAGTGTCTTTGTAAGAATATAACTCAATAGGTACCTAACACCTATGAGATACTGGGATGGATGTAGGATTCATCCATGTTATTTTGTAGGGACAAAGATGGGGTACTACTTAAGTCATAATCTCTTAATAGGACTAGTGGATACTACATTAGTGCAGCTTCCACCTTGTATGTCTTTTCACCAAATTTGGCATAAGAATAGAAAATATTAGTCCTGCACCAGTCATCCTCTTGTTTAGGTGTTGCTAGTGCATACCTAACAAGCCATAGTGGAATCTCATGATGATCAAATGGATACTCAACAGTCTTACCTATATAGGCTAGGTATACATCATCTCCATTTAAATCCACATCCTCACTAGGTGTCCCAAAACCTGGGCATGTCTTATTCTCAAGTTCTTCTTGACTCTTTTCCTCTCTAGAAGTTGAGTCGTCTCCTTTCGTGTCCTCTAAATATAAAGTATTTATCTTTCTTGGACACTACGCTCCTTTGTGTCCCCTGCCTCAACACCTAAAACAAATCTCAGGTATAAGTATATGGCTAGGGTCTCTTGCAACTTCTTTACCTTTATATTGTTGTGGATTGGGTCTTTGGTTGCTAGAAAAGCCACGAGAAAAGTTCTCCCTAACTTGAGGTTTACTAGATATTACCCCAGGTCTAGTGCCAGATCTAAAAGAATCATAAGGATGCGGGGCTTGTGGCCTCACATATCTCTCAAATTCGTGTACTAACCTATAGGTTTCACTCAAGTCAGCATGTTGGTGGGGAATCAATTCTTTTCTGAATCTAGGTTGCAGTCCTAACCTGAATCTACTCAAAGTGGCAATTGGATCCCCATTGATCTCGCATCTCAATATCTAACGCTCAAATAAATTGATATATTCTTTAATAGGCATATTTCCTTGTCGAAGAGTATTCCATTGATCCAATAGCTTAGAATGGTAGGACATGGATAAATACTTTTCTTTTAACTTATATTTCATGTCCTCCTAAGTCTCAACTAGTTCTTAGCATTTAAGTTGCCTCTGCTTTTTAATGTTGGTCCAATGAAGTCTAGCCTATCCAACTAGCTTCATCTTGGCAAACTTGACCTTCCTAGCATTAGACAAGTTATACCAATCAAAATAAAAATCCATGTTTGACAACCAATCAAGAAACTCTTTGGGTCTAATTTTCCATCAAACTGAGATGCTTCGACTTTCACAAATCGCAAGGCTACATCTTCTAGGTCCCCTTGATTGAAGTGTCCAATAGGGGTCCTATGAGTAGTTCTTTCTTGCCTAGTTTCTAGGTTTAAACCCCTAGCATTCTCTCCATCAACTGAACCCTCCAGGGTTTTCGAGGTTATCTAACCTTTGTGTGAATTCCCTAGATGACCGATGTAATTGGTTGAGCTAAGTTTGCATAGTATCCATCTTCTCACTTAGAGCTTGGAGGCTTTGTTTTAAATAAAAATTTATGGTAACCATCTTAGGATGATAGTCAGTTCCTAATCTTAGGGGCATACAACAGTTCTTTAGGTTTGGGTCAAATCCTAACCTAAAGTATGATGATATGATTCCCTAAACCCTACAAACCATGCAGCATGTGATGAAACAATAATGCAATGATCCTAATAAAGCATCTAATATTATATCAAGACAAGCAAAAGAAACAGGATTCCTACTTCGGAATCAAGCACACAATTATTTCAGCAAGTACCAAGTTATAGATTAGCTTAAAGCCAAAGTAGAACCACTAAATCAATTAAGAATTAGTAATGCAAATTCCAAATTTGCTAATGTCCTAAAATCAGTCCATACATCATGTATTGGGCCTAGTTATAGGGCTGGAAACAACAGGGCACCAGAGTATGGGTTCATGTCTTTCAGTCAAGAGGTGGTCTAATAAGGCAGAGGATGATCCAAAACCATATAGGAAGTCTAAGGATACCAAGTGCTGCAACTTTCAAGTTCAAGAAGTAGGAAACAAAGAGGGAGAACAGCAGTGAAGTGTGATGGGTAGTAATAAGATGGGATGTCACCTGGATATGTTAAAGGTGTCTAACATGCAGACCAGTAACAAGCATCAGTATTTGACCCACAGCAGGCAGCAGCAACAGTCGATCAAAAGTAGTAGGCACAGCAGTAGATGTCTGATTCTGTGATAGGTTCACAGCAGCAACTATCCCAATGGATATTCCTTTCAGACCCTTGGTTCTAATGAAGCATCAACAAATAGCATCCCCATCTTCCAAATCTACACATATTCATGCACCCAAAAATACCTCAGGCACTGTTCAATCCCATTAGATGTAGAAGCTATAAAGTCCAGCAAACATGGAAACCATCAAGTAACCTGTCTGACAGTGTACTCCTTTTGTAATTCCTATACACACAATCAACTATAGTGTGTTTCCATCATTAGGGCCATCATCATGGTCATCCATCCTTAGGTCCACATCCTCTTACACGTGTTTTCAAACAGGTGGTGTGCATCTTGATCAGTCCTTAATATTTCCAAGGTCTCCAACTAAGTAGAATTAGTTGAAAACATGGCTCTAATACCAAATTTGGTGCAGCATAAAGAGGGAAGCCTGTGTTCAATCAATACTCAAGCAATAATATACTTGTCACCTATATGTTTGCTGGAAAATCTGGGCAGCAAGGTTTCTTCAAGTATTGAATGGGTTTCCTTAAAGGTTTGGAAATACAAGATCAACCGTGAGATGTGGAGATGATAAGGGGTGTTAGGTGATGAAATAATGGAAGAAGAGGGTGAGATGGGAGGGCCGGCTTCTGTAGGATGAAATAGTATGTGGTGTTAAGAAATAGGGAAGGTTATAGAGTATATGGAATGGGTTTACAGCAAGGAGAATTTCCAGAAACCAAAAAAAATAAAGAAGAAGAAATACCTCTTGGAAGAAATCACCAACTTCCACCTAAGCAATCTCACTTAAGTTCTAAGAAAAGGGAACCTTAGAGAGAGAGTATTCCATGCATGTGTGTATAAGAAGACTAGGGTTTTTTTATTCAACTTCAATGAAAATCTAAGAGGGGATGGGTCTAGTAAATAGCCCACGAGTTGCCCTCTTATGACACTTACAAATTTGGGAATTAAAACATAAAGGCAACTTCTAAAATCAACATAAAAGAAAGAAAAAAATCCCTAATAATATGCATACTCAACTAGCTAATAGAGGGCTTCCTATCATGCCCAAAAACAACAATGAAAATACCATTTATGTCCCCAAAACTGAAAATTACAAAAATAGCCCTCAAAACCCTATACCATAAAAAAGGTATCAAACAGCACTCTAACATAATCCAAATAATACCCAACAAAATATGATATGTGGCATTCAAGGTCCCACCCAAAACATGTGGGACACACATGCCTAGTCGAACCATATGGGCAACAAAGTCCTCCTGCGCTGATACTACCTAAGAGGCATCTTAGGACTGATGTTCTCATCAGAATTCCTGTGGTAATAAATCATGTCTCTAATATCTCAAAGTCTGCACTACCGCATAGAATTCCTTATCATAAATAGAGTATTTTTGTTTAGCCCCATTCAATTTCTCACTAAAATAGGCTACTGGGTGACCTTCTTAGCTCAAAACTCTACATATCCCTATGCTAGATGCATCACACGCCACTGCAAAGACTTTGAAAAAGTCTAGTAGGCACATGACTGGAGAGGAATTCATCCTTGATTTAATCTCTGCAAAAGTCTTAACAGTAAACTTAGTCCAGTAAAACTCCCCTTTTTTGATGCAATCTGTTATGGAAGTCATCATTCATTATACTAAAACCTCGAATGAACCACCTATAGAAAGTAGCGAGACCATGGAAACTTCTAACCTCATGGAGATTCTTACACTCTTGCCACTCAATTATAACTCTAACCTTCTTAGGGTCAACAAACATTCCTTTTGATGACACAGCAAATCCTAAGAAGATTACCTGAGAAGTCATAAAGGCATACTTCTTTAGGTTTCAATATAACTTCTCCTTTCTAAGGAGATCACACACCTGTCTCAAGTGCCCCAAATGTTGTTCTTTGGTAGTACTATAGATCAAAATATCATCAAAGTATAGTACTAAAAACTTTCCGATGGATGGCCTTAACACTTAAGTCATAATCCTCATAAATGTACTAGGAGCATTAGACAGTCCAAAAGGCATGACTAACCACTCATATAGCCCATCATACAATCAAGCTGGGAAAAGCACCAAATGCACAAGTCTAGTAATTCAGACAATGCAAACTGATGCAGTACGCATGTAGGTTAGTGGGTGTGCTCAGAAGATATGAATAAAATTGATAAAGTAATAAAGAAAAATGAACAAGATTCCTACTCACAAGTTCACATGCTAATTCAGTGATTCTTTAAGCAAAAATTCAATATGCATGATTAGAGTTAAGGCATCCAAAGTAATAAACAAAATTAAACCCAAGTAATATGAAGAGAACATCACTTAACTTGGAGATCAAGAAGATGTTAGGTTGCTGTCCAGAAATTCAGATGATATTAAGGTGAAGAAAATGTGATCAAAATATGCAAATAACCAAGGAAAAGTGTCATCTAATGTTGGTTCTTTATATGGGAGTATTAAGTATAGGGTGTGGGTTCATGTGAGGTACGGTTAAAGGGAAAAAAAAAAGTGTGTATTAAAACCTAAAGAAGGGTATAGGAAAACAGTAACACAGGTCCAATACAAGTCCATAAGAGTCCACAATCTAGCTACTGTGGGAGTTCGATATATGCTGCCAATCCATGATGGTTTACCTGATTGGTTGACGTAATGGAGTGCTTCATTACTTGTAGGAGGTTCTTTCTTCAAATCAAAGGCAAGGAACAGATTCTGAGAGAGATTTACATGAGGATGTCGAACAGCTTCAGATAGCTTTCATGCCATCAACTGAAAACTTCACGCAGGTATAGATTGGGACTGCCGCAGGCTGTGGGATTGATTTCTTCCCTATTGGTGTCACCCAAGGGTTGTAATCACTTCCCTAAAATCTCTCAGTCAATCTCCTAAAGAGTAGGAGATAGGATCCAATCTCCCACAACAGCTAAATTCCCCAGTTTAATGCCTAAGGCTTAAAAATAGGAGTGGGATCCTCATTAGATGGATTGATCCTGTAGGATAAGGGTTGAGCTAGGTTCCTATTGGGGAGCTGATCAACCTGGAGAGACAACTCAATCAGATTCCAAGTGGTTTGGGATTGGGAGTTGATTTCGTACAAACAGCCGGCAGAAGTTCTTCATGCCTAGCCTATATAAAAGTCACTTAGAACTTGATGAAAAATTCTTTGAAGCTGTTTCCCTAAGCTAATAGCATCGTCCAAGGGTTATGCACTTCAAGGATGCCACAAACTACAAGACCTGCTGCAAATAGAGATCAAACCCCCAAAGTTGCAAGAATACTCTGTTTCACGGCAGTCCATGAGAACCTCCTTAAGTATTCGGATAAAACCCAAACCTGAAGTTGTTTATCACCATGATTAGAGTCGTCCAGCCCTCATAAGCATATTGGAAGTGTGGATTCAATCAATTCCTTAGTATCTTGATGTTGATGAGGTTTCCTTTTCCGGTAGCACAGGTTCAGCAGTTAGATTTTTGAGAACAAAAAATTACAAACAAAGAGAAGAAGAAGGTGTTAAGAAATGTATTGTCAATCCCATGGTCAAAACAAATTAGTTGTAATGTACTATGTCAAACCCAAGAAAGAGTCCTAAACTCACAAAGAAGAAGACATTGAAGGACTAAAGACCTATAGACCAAGATAATGACAAGTCAAAGGAAGTGAGGAACAAGACCAAGATTCAAGAAGAATACTCGTTGCAAGGATGTCAAAGATGAAGTATACCAAAGACAAAAACTCAAAGGATGTTCATGACAAGCACAACCTCATAAAATACTCACACTATGCACAATGCACTAAAACAATAGGAAATGAACCCAAAAGGGGAGTGTGAGGTAGTAAGATGGGTCTTAAGACCTTGGTGTTGGTCCCAAAACATTGGGAGAAAAAGAATCAAACCAAAAAGAGCATAATAGAAAAAACAGACCCTGATCAATCACAAGATCTGTGAGCCGTGATCGATCACAAATGAAATTTCAAGCTATTTCAAAAACTCCTGAGAGTTGTGATCCCAGAGCCTGAACGATCACAAAAATGTGTGATCGATCACGCATGCGAATCTAAGAAAATTTACACTTATTTTTAGAGATTCCAATATAAGAATTCTCGATACTTGTCCATTAGAAAATGTTCTAATCCTATGGACTAATACTAGGCTTAGCTCCATAAAAGGGTAATAATACCCTAGGTTCAAAGAGAGACATCTACACAAAAGAAAAATTCTTGTCTGAGAAGTGCGGCTAGTTTGAAAGCCAAAAAGCTTAGGTTCTTACTGTGTGAATGATCTTGTACTGCTGAAAATAAATGTGTGTGATCTCCCTCTAAGCTTCTTACATCAAATATCCAAAGGGGAGACAATCTTGGTTATCCCTTGAAAGGAAACCAACGAATCGAAAGGTATCAAAAAGCAATCTCTGTTGTGTTTCACTCCATGGAAGAAAAAGCACATCAGCTCATAAGTAAGAGCATTCACAACTGGTACATCTTGCTACATCAACTTATATGAGGTAAAATTGTATTTATCACATTGATTCTTGTTTAAGTCCCATCCGTCGGAGACACCGGAAGAAGTATTGCACTCTTCAGAGACATAGAGTGTAGGTAGTGTTTGTATAGCAAGTAAAAAGGTTTTTGTGTGAATTTTACCTAGATTGTCTATACTTTAATCTAGATAAAATTATAGAAAGCTCTTGATTGAGTTTTACGAGTGGACGTAGGCTTTAGTGCCGAACCACTATAAATACGGTGTCTTGTGGTCATGTGTGATCTCTTCATTCTATACTTATTGTTATTATTGCACCTGTGATCATCCTTGTATGCTAATTGAGTTGAATAGTAATCAAACTATTCTCAAAATAATAATTGAATCGCTTGACCTTACATATATCAATTGGTAAACAAAATAACAAAATTGGTAAAGTAGGTCAAAGAAAACTAAGCAAAAAGAGTGCGACTAATCCTATTCACCCCCCTCCCTCTAGGATGGAATTTCAATTGGTAACAGAGCAAGGTTTCTCTTACAGGGCTTAACAACCTGAGTCAAAGATCCTACACACCTTGAGGAATACTGAAAGGGCCAACATGAAAGAGTCATACTCCACCACAAAATCACATTTTTTCGATGGGTCAAATTATCCGTATTGGAAAATACAAATGAGCACATTCCTACAATCTATGGATTTATCTGTGTGGATGGCTATCCAAACCAAGTGGACAAAACCCGCTAACCCAAATGGGGAATGGACAGAAGGACATCGTAAGGCACACCTTGCAAACTACAAGGCATTGAATGCCATTTTCTGTGCAGTAAGTCCTACTGAATTTAGGCACATATGCAACCTCATTACGACCAAGGACACTTGGAAACTTTTATAAGTAACCATAAGGGAACAAGTGCAGTAAAGAAATCTAAGCTACAAATGCTCACCTCAAAGTTTGAAGAACTTAAACTAGAAGAAAATGAACAATTCATCGACTTCTATACTAAGTTGCAAGACATTAAAAATAGCAAGGCCAGATTAAGGAAACCTATAGAACCAACTGATATAATAACAAAAATTCTTAGGTCACTTCTCGAGAGGTTCAAAACCAAAGCAACTGTTATAGAGGAAAGCAAAGAGAGATACCATAGTGATAGAAGAACTAAATGTAATACCTCGCACTATGACACACATATTGTACACGTGTCACTTAGAATGTTAACACATGTCACATAAGTTCTGTATACATATAGAACCACTTAAATGCACATATACTGATCTGAACGTTGGCACAATTTTAGAAAGGCACCAACGAAAATGTAAAAAGAATTTGGGAGAAAAACTTATACCTTTAGATAGGCATGGAAGTCTAGGTCTTACACAACAAACATCAAGCAAACCAAACACCAAACAAAAAAGTTAAAAGGCAATTTATTAAAAAAAGAAAAACCGTCAAGACATGACAAGTTCTAAAGCTGTCCCAGACAGATAGCACAACTTCATAAGTAAATATATATCAATCCTATAGGAATCACCCTATAAATAATATATGCTTGGAAAGATCAATGAGTCTACTTTCCAATGCGACAAACGGTGAGTGAATTAAAGTTTCCTAGAAGAAGTTATGACAATTTTCCCAAAAATTATCTATGTCGTCTGGTATGATATCAATCAGTAGATTTTGGGGTAACTTTTAAAATACACAAATAAAAATTTAAAATGAATTAGAAAACAAGCTATATATGCTTGGAAAGATCTTGAAGTCTAGTTTCCAACCAGAAAAACGGTAAGTGAATCCAAGTTTTGTAGAAAAAGTAATGACCGTTTTTCCACCGGGTGTCTGTGTCAAAATGACATCATCAAAACAGAAAATTCTGTACAACCGCAATTTTTACAAAATTTTAAGGACTTTTTCACTAGAGAACTATCTAAACACGAAATTGGGGATTAGGGTTGCTATTTAGGCCTTTAAAAACATA
>JAOXJP010212785.1:0-11847 GCA_025762735.1 Platanus orientalis
CCCCCCCCCCACCCCCCCCCCCAAAAAAAAAAAAAAAAAAAAGTGAAAATCACTTGCTGGTGCTGATGCGCCAACCCCCTGACTGGGGGCGGAGAGGAGCGTTAGATAAGAGGAGTGGATACAATCCACCCTCTCTAATATATACAAACACATACAATGCCTTTTTTTTTCTTCTCCCCCTTGTTGGCCTTTTCTCCCTTCTTTCCTTCTCTATTGCAAAACCCTACAATATGAGGAAAACAAACCCCTTCTATCTTTTAGATTGAGAACACACATTACAACCATTAGATTAGATTAGATTTGGATTAGATTCAAATCCAATGCTAACAACAAAGTGGACAAATAGAATAAAGAAAAACATAAAAAGGAGGAAAAAGTAAATATGAATTGGCTTAACACATGCATGCACACACACACAAGCACACATATAACATGTTTAACATTGTATGAAACTAAGATTAAATTATAAAAAAATGAGACTATATTATGTTTGGTATGCTTATGCGAATCATCTTCATCTTCAAATTTTGTTTGGTGTAGTAAAGATTCAGTCGATTTCAGTATTGTATGGAATGTACATATACATGCTTCTCAAATCTAAGCTAGTTTCACGCATGGTAATGTAACTAATAAACTAAGAAAAAAATGCCATGAATGTGGGACCTACCTACCACTGAATGGGACCTAACAAAGAGCAGATGATTCTGATCCTTCAAGAAAGGTTACCAATAATGGATGAGCAAGACCCACCAACCACGAGTTATATGTCAAATATGAATTCATGAGCACTGAAACTGTATCATAGTTTTATTAGTGGTTGGAAATGAAAATAGAGAAAGAAAACGATAGATTATTTAGCTCATATTGATGTGATTCAGTGGATATTCGCCATTAGTCTATCAGGTAAGACTCAAATCATTTATTTGGTGTGGTAGAGATTTCTTTTATGCGTCAATGCCCTCAGCATAGGTAGTTCCGAGACTCTCAGTAGAGAGGTTTTGGGTTGAATTGCATTGATGTCTGCATCTTTCATTTATGGTGCGGGTCTCATGCTATGTTGCATATGTTTGTGGATGGAGTAATTCTCCCAAGAAAAAAAAAATCCTATTGAACGCCTTTAGATGAACCCACAAAGTCGTTAATTTTTCTAATTTACCCTCTATATAACAATGACACCCATTTAATCATAATATGAAGAAAGGGCTTTCTTGCCAATGCCCCATGCTAGGGTAGAGGCGGGTTCTTCTCCAGTGAAAAGGTGTCAAGCACCAATTTTGTGCTGACATGTGGTGAAATAGTGTAAAGATGTTTTTTACCATGTATTTTTTCATTATTTTCACAAGTCAGCACCAAATTGGTGCTTGATTGATGTTGGATACATTTTGGCTAGAGACAATCTGGGCTAGTGTTAGGGTGGTTGTGGCATCATTGTCCCAAGGAGGAGAACAGGGGCAAATCCCCTTATTAGCACTTTTGCAGTGTGCAACATTGCTGTCTCTCTTGCTGTTGTTGAGTTTGTGTTTAGATTTCGACCCGAGATGTAACCTAGATGACGATCCATAGAAAACCCTGAATATGAGGGAACCTTTAGGGTTTCTTGATTTTTCATGCAGCTGCACTGTTTATTGTAATATCTGTTTTTCAATCACAGTAAAAAAAAAATTCCCATTTTTGATGTAGGCTTTAAGCTAAACCACGTAAATCATTTTTTTTGGTCATGTGATTGTTGATTGTATTATTTTCTTTCTTCTATTTTGTTGCATACAGTCCCAAATCTAAGTTTTTCGTACAACAGCCACAACAAATGTTACCTCTCCCACTGCATGTGGGTGTCAAGAGAATGGTTTTGTGTGGTCCCTACAAAAAATTGAAGGGCTTAATTAGGGGGATGATATGTATGGGCCCCACCCTCATTGCCAGTACTTGACATTACATGGCGCCCCATGAATGGTGGCTCTAGCCCGGCTTAAATATTCAGCATCACAGAGGATATCAACTCTAATTTGGGGTGTTTCTTTACCTCTTGGTGATTTTCACTTTTGAGGAGCACGTGTCGCAAGACTTAGAGTGAGCATCAGAGGATTTCTACTCGATTTCTTAGGCGGTGTTTCACAGCCATCTGTGATGTAATCATTTCATTTGAGTTCCCAGGCTTTTGTAGCCACAATGGGATGGTTTTGCAAAGAAACCATTCAGATTTGCACCGGCTTGTGCTTGATAACACTAAATCATTTCATTTTATAGAAAAACCTAAGATGACTTCATTTTTTATTATAGTTAACACATCTGTATAAATTTGAATTAATTCATTTCAAATCATCACCTCATGGCCATAAATGCCTTGAGAAACTCAAATGAAATGATTACATTACAGGTGGCTGCCAACACAGGTTATTAATATATAAAATAGGTAGTAAGGTGAATAACCTATAATAAAAAATCTAGTAAGCATTGTTGCCAGTCACAAAGGATTGTATCCGCTCCTCTTATCTTATGCTCCTCTCTGCACCTGTCAGGGGGAAGGCACATCAGCACCAACAAACGAAAATGCACCCCCCCCCCCAAAAAGTGAAAATCACTTGTCGGTACTGATGTGCCCACTCCCACAAAGGGCAGAGAGGAGCATAAGATAAGAGGAGCGGATACAATCCACTCTCATCGCCAGTTGGGCTAGCGTTTCCCAAGGAACATTTGACGTTTTACACAAATTTATTTGGTGTGTATATCAAGTCGTCGCCAACCAAACTATCACTGTTACCATCAACCGTTGTGCCCTTCCCCTAAAACTTACCTAACTGCAACCATCTAGACAGGTTTCTCAAAACCATTTAAAATGGAGCAAACATATGGGCGCCGTACCTAAAAAAGATTGTGGGACGAATTCAAGCGAAAATGAGATCTCCATGTAAGTGGGCATTATGATAGAGCGAAAATGCAAGTAGAATCAATAGATAGAAGAGTACTGATGTTAAGAACATTAAAGACAACATGCCTCAAATATTGTTTGCATTTTATAGGAACATTACAAATGACAGCTATGATGTCGGTTCAAAGTGGGTCCATATGTTTCTCCAATAAATCCGTCTTTTCATGCTACAAGTGTACGTGACAGAGGGAGTCTTGATTTTTATTACCTTTTCTTTGTTGGATTGTTTTCAAAATGGGTCCATATATTTCACCAATCCACGATTTGGTCATCTTGTTTTCTCAGTCTTTTATTGTTTAATATTAAAGCTGTAAGCGTATTTAACCAACACTTTTGTAAGAGTGATGGTTGCAGCATAGTCTCTCCAAGATATAGGTCTGAGGGTCGAATACCCCAACAACATTTGACAAGTGATTACGCTGATGTCTGCCTCTCTCGCCTGTGGTGCAGGTCACTGCATCACACAATATAAAATAACCCCCCATGACTCTCCAGAATGTTAAAGTTCAGAAGATTTCAATGGTTAACATGTGGCAAAATAATAAACAAAATTGCAAACGTGCTTTTGGTTTGAACTCTAAAAATCTGCTGGAGGCAATCTCTTGTCAATATAATATAATACAGCAAACAGCAAAGACCTTGTAGACGAGAACCTGCCTGTTTCTGCTTATATACTTTATAAGAAGCAACGGGCCAACTTCTTCTGTGGTTCGTGAGAAAATCCTCTGCACTAGGAACAGGGTGTGGAGCCAATGCATCTGAGCCCTTGTTGTTCCTCCAATGGGTCAATTTCTTATGTTACACACACACACGCACACACACGAAGCAAATGTTCTGTGATAAAAATGCCTCTGTAATGTATACGGTGAATTATAAACAGACATGTTTTTGGGGGTACAAGGGTCTAAAAAAGTGTTCTGTTGAAAAAGTAGTTGATCAATAAAAAAACATCAAATTCAAAAACACATCACGTGTCAATCAATCACAGCATGCCTTTAGATGTCTGTCTCAAAACAGACAATCATTTTCCATATATATCCTTTATTACTATTGTGCACTGATTGACACATGATGTATTTTTGAATTTGATGTCTTTTATTGACCACCCACTTTTTCAACTGAACACTTTTTTAGACCCTTTTACCCCCAAAAACAATTCATGTCTGTAATTCACCATATACACTACAAGCATTTTTATGACTGAACATTTACTTCCCCCTCTCTCCCTCTCTCTCTCTCTCTCTATATATATATATAAATAATTAATGATGATTCCGTCGATGTACGGCTGTCAAGTCATGTGGACCCAAATGACCAGATAGAAAAGAACAAAGAATTCAGTGAGGGGAATCTGACGTGCGTGTGAAAGTATTTATAACCATACATTTAGTGTTGTGTTGATTCCAAACTAACGTCAAGGGAGTGGCTTCAAATGAGGGGTGCCTCACTGAATTCAAACTCAAGTGTAACGTCCCAAAGGCCACGGCAAAATGAAGACTATCCTTTTACTCCCTTGCTTTATTAATTATTTTGCTACCTTCAATGATAAAAGCGCATGTGCGAACATTTTCTCAACCGTGGGAATGGAATCAGGTGTTGGGCATTTTTCCCCCGGATTAAAATCCAACGGTCGACAGTTCACTGTCTTTTAGTAAGTGGACCCTCACCCCGTGTTTCCTGTGCGTAATGTGCTTTTTAAAAGGAGAATGATTTGTCTGTGTTGACACAGACCTCCATAAGCGTGCCATTAATTGACACATGATGGATTTTTAGAATTTGGTGTCCTATCTTGAACACTTATTTGAACGTTTTTAACCAATATACATTACAGACAAATTTTCATCACAGAACATTTTCTTCCTTTTAAAAAACGTGAGGAACTTCCGAAGTCCCCAACTTTCCAAGGCTTGTTTAAGCTCTCTTCCTACTAGCTTCCTTACTTGGATTTTCCCAACGGGTGGCGAGACAAGCTTTTCTCCCAAAGTTTTGTGTCCATAAAAGCAGAGTTCTGAGTTTCAATCATCAAAACCAGATTCTCGTTCTCAATTTCTTTCTCTTTCTATCTCTCTGCCTAAAGAGTTCAGTGAGTTTTCATCATCAGAACCAGCTTCTTGTTCTCAATCTCTTTCTCTCTCCCTATAAAATAGAGTTCGGAGAGTTTAATCATCAACCAGCTTCTTGTTCTTGGTTTCTTTCTCTCTCTTCATTCTGCCAAAGCTTTAACAGGTGCCCTTTTTTATTTTTGTTTTTGTTTTTTACAAGAGGATTTCTTCTTAAATTTGTTTTTCTCTTCATTTTGGCAGTTGGGTATCTCCATCTTCTTCTTTGTTTATTCTTTTTTTTTTTCCTTTTGGGACAATTGGATTTCTTCTCCTTTTCTTCCCTTTCTTCTTCTGTTAATTTGGATTGTTTATTTTGATTTCCCATGTGTATATAATAGAGTTCACTGAGTTTTTACCATCAAAACCAGATTCGTCTTCTTAGTCTCTTTCTATGGCTCTAAAATAGTGTTCAGTGAGTTTCAAACATCAACCAGCTTCTAGTTCTCAATCTCCTTCTCTCTCTTCATTCTGCTGAAGCTTCGAAAGGTAACAAATTTAATCTTCTTTTCTTTTTATTCAATAAGATTTCTTCTTAATCTGTTGTTTGTCTTCATTTTGGCAATTGGTTATCTCCCTTTTCCTTTTTTTTTTTGTAGTGGGTTTTCTTCTCCTTTTCTTCTTTTGTTAACTTGGGTTGTTTATCTATTTCCATTTCACATTGATTTTTCAGGTTAGAAATTTTGGAGCTATCAGTTTTTTGTTTCTTTTAATATTTTCCCCCTTATTGAATCTTAGCGCACAAAGGTGTTTGATCTCAATGCAAAATACTGAAATTTTTTAGACGGATTTGTTTAGAAGAACTTTGATTTCTTTCCCTTTCTTAATTATTTTGAAGATTGTGTCTTATATCTTCAATTGGTACTAGATTTTATGGTAACAAGCTTCTGTTCCTGGATGCAGGAGAAGTTTCAAGAATGACTTATACAGAACTTCCCATGAAATGCTGTTGTGATTATCACTCTGGCCAACACTGGTGATATATTCCAGCTTCATTGAGTGAGGTGTAGACTCGAGCAGAAGGCATTGTTCCCTTCGTTTCTTCTCCTTTTATCCACCATTTGGCATTGTTCCCTTCGTTTATTCTCCTTTTATCAATGTAATCACTGCTTCTTAATTATCCTATTTTGCGGATTGTTAAGAGCTTGATTTCCAGCCTCTAGAAATTTGAATATAATTAGGATGGACGTTTAAACAGACAAGAAGAAGATATCTGTTCTGTTCTGTTGTGGAGTTTAAGTGAACCCATTACCTTAAATGCCCCAATTCAATTGTTTCTGTGTATTGATGGGGAGAAAGAAGAAAAACAAGGTAAGAAACAGTTTTTATTTGGATAGCTGAAACAGTTGTTTTTCATTTTTCTTTTTCTGAATAGCAGGCCCTCTCTTGTTTTTTGCTGCTAAAAAATCTACCTTATGTGCTGTTTGTTTTCTCTTTTCCCCTTTATTTGCTCTCAGGGAGAGGAGCAATCTCCTGACCTTGTTCATTACAACAAGGGGCTTGGAACCCTTCAAGTGAAGTTGGAACATCACGTGAAATCTTTCAACAGATGTGAGTTAAATTCAATTTCTTTCAATGTCTCTGTACCCTTTGGGACCCAGGGGAATTCTACCTGTGAGGTAAAGGTGCTGAATCACGAGATGCCTGTTGTATCTGAAGCAGAGGCAGCTTCAGAAGGGGAAGATGGGCATGATGAAAACTTGTCGATCAAGAGTGATCCCTCTGATTTCGATCTCCAAGCTCAAGTAACTGAAACAGAAGAGGAAGTGGATCAATCAATGAACAGAAAGGTTGACTCATTGGATTCAACCGATAATGAGATTGGCTATCAGTTGGAGAACAAATCGGAGAGAGGTGCCGATGTGCATGTCAATATGATCCAAAGTGGCCATGTTAGTGATCCAGGGATTGGGAAGGCAGAATTTTGGTCTTCACCAAGGCTTAAGCGCTCATGCTCAAATCTTGAAACAAGGGACATGCTGAAGAAGATAGCTAATCGGTTGCCACCATTAAAATCTCGTTCTTTTATGGACCTGCAAAAGTTTACAGATGGAGAAAAGGAGGAAGTTATTCCAGGAATTCAGGGCAGTCCAGTATCAGTTATGACCCCTTGCAGTGCAGATAGAGTTATATTGAAGAAGCATTCCTCAAGCCAAGTTCTCCCTTCTCGGAGTAGAAAACTGTGGTGGAAGTTGTTCCTTTGGAGTCACAGGAACCAATGGAGTGTGAAACCACGTCCACTCTCCATTAACCATAGTTCAAACCAGAAAGGTGGGTATTCCTCTGATACTCTGGAACCAAATCCGGCTATGTCATTCACTGGTGAGTCCCAAAACAACAGCAGCATTAACAACAGCCCGAACAGGAATAAGTTCCATGCTAGAGTTTCTGGCTTATGGCCCCAAAACCAGTGGATTGCTTTCCATACAGAATCATCTTCCAATGCAAGAGTGGATGAGTGGGTAAACAGCCTTGAGACCGAACCACCTCTTCCAATCAATGATGAAGACCCTGGTGATGAGGGTGTTGTCTTCCCCCCTCTTGAGGCTGTCACATCACCAGCAAGAAGCACTAGTCATATGACCCAGCATCATAATCCTAATGTTTCAGAGGCAGTTTTACATGCCAATAGTGTTATTCAGTCTCTGAATTCTTCCTCAACCATAGCTCATATCACTGGTATGGGTTTGAAAGTCATCCCTACCATGTCACGATTTTCCAGTCTTCGATCCGTCAACTTATCGGGAAACTTCATAGGTATTACAACAAATCTAAAGAACTGAAAAAAGGCTCATATATGTTTTGAATATTGAAGGTACTAACCTATTTGCTTTGTTGTTTTTCTTCCACTTGCAGTCCACATTGCTCCAGGGTCACTGCCTAAGGGTCTTCATACACTCAACTTGTCAAGAAACAAGATTGCTGCTATTGAGGGCCTCAGAGAACTGACTCGATTGAGAGTGCTCGATCTCAGTTATAACCGGATCTTCCGAATTGGACATGGTAAATGTTGCTTCCAAACTAGTTCTGTGGCTTTGAATTTAACCTTTTTTTCCTGAAGAGATCTTTTTCCTGTAAGAACTGTCTTATTTTGATTTATTGTTCTGGTACTATGGTCAAGAAATATCCATCAGTTGGTTACTGCTATGTGCATCACATTAAGGTTGCATGTTTACCCACCAGGGGTTGTACTGCAGCTTAGTTGGATGGTTCTCAACCCACCAACCATAAACAAGTCAAGTAAAATGATTGCTATTGCATGTATGAAGTAAAGCTAAAGGAAATGTGTTGCACTACCAACGCCAGTAGTATAGCCACCTCTACAAATTGATAACATTTCAGTTGCTTTGAGGCACCATGAATCTACCATACTAAATAAGACCTCTCGCTGGAATTGATTGTTAGGGTTGTCAAACTGTACACTCATCAAGGAGCTCTATCTGTCTGGAAACAAGATTAGTGAAATGGAAGGGCTACACAGGCTATTGAAGTTAACGGTCCTGGACCTAAGCTTCAACAAGATAACAACAGCCAAAGCACTTGGCCAGCTAGTGGCAAACTACAACTCCCTGTTAGCTCTTAATCTGTTGGGCAATCCAATCCAGAGTAACATTGGTGAAGACCAACTGCAAAAGGCCGTTTCTGGACTCCTCCCACAGCTAGCTTACCTCAACAAACAACCCATCAAGCCACAAAGGGCAAGGGAAGTGGCCATGAATAGTGTTGCAAAAGCTGCACTCAGGAAGAATGAATGGACGTCTCGTAGGAAGGCGCTGAAGCGGGTGGGCCAAGGTGGAACATCTTCATCCAGTGGGCATAGGAGCAGCATAGGTGGTAGTGGACGGAAATCCAGTCAGAGATCAAAGAGAAGTCACCATCACTCCCCAATGGGACAACAATCATCATTAATTTCTTCTTCCCGTTAGGAGTTTTTCCCTTTCTTGGGGAATGATGGTTAGCATATGGAATGTATTTTTTTTCTGTTTGATTTTGAAGAATTCAAATCTGGTACATGAAATCTAATGTGTCAGCTGTTGTATCCAGGATTGAATTACCCTCCTGTTCCCAGTGAACATTGGCTTTCTTTCACATCTCAATTTGTTTATCTAACAAAATTCTTGTACCCCTAATTCTATTATTATGGTTCTCAAAAGTTAGTGTTGCATATTAACCTCTTTATTGATGTTTCTTGACGTTTTTTGAATTGACATATCAACAGAAACCAGATAGTCACTGATTGGGTTTCAAAACAATGTAACTGAATTCAGTTTGGCAGGAGATCATCTCTGCAACAAGATAACATCTATGCATAAAACTCCTCTAACTTCTACCTTACTGTTCAGGTAACTTGATACTTTTAATAAAGCTGCAAAATCCAAACATCATTAAAAGAAGAAAGGATCAACAAACAATATGTTGGCTTGCCTATTACCAACCCCTCTTGAAAATTGGCATAAACTTCATGATTCCTTTCCACAGACTCCTCCCATAAGACCTCTTGAGTTCCCTAGGGATCCAATCATCATGCATTCCATATTTGGCTGCTATAACCTTTCTCCATAAGCAACCTTCTTCTAACCCAAAACACCACAAGTACTCCATCTAAGATGGATCTACCTTGAAGGAAGGCTCCTTGTTCTATAGAAATCACCGCGGGAAGTACTTCCTTTAGCCTAACCACTAAACACTTGGATATGATTTTGTAAGTGCTCCCCACAAGGCTTATGGGTCTATAGTTCGAAATTCTCTACACCTTTTTTAGGGATCAACGAAATATAAGTAGCATTGCTCCCCTTGTCAAGGAAGTCCCTCTCATGAAAATCCCTCACCACTGTCATAATATCCTCCTTAACAATCTCTCAACAAACTTAGTAAAAATAAATCAAGAAACCGTCCAACCTTGGGCCCTTATCTCCCTTCATAAGCCATACTGCCTTCTTAACCTCCTCCCCATCAAAACGGGCACTCCAACCAAGCCCCCTGCCTCTCCGAAATTTGATCAAACTGTAATACATCAAGCCTAGGTCTAAAAGACCTATCTTTCGCATAAAGCCAACGGAAAAACTCCCAATATATTCTTTAATTTCTTCCCCCTTTTCACCCACTCATCCTCCACCTTTAATCATTAAATGATATTAATACTCATTCAACAACTAGCCATCTTATAAAAAAACTTGGTATTATTGATCCCTTCTTTTAACCATTGCACCTGCGATTTTTGCTTCTATATGATTTCTTCCATTGCCAACACCCTTTCGTAATCCAACTTTCATTCATCCCTAGCCCTTTTATCTTCCTCTAATAGACCTCCGTCCTCCTTCTTATCCCATATCGGGATTTCTTCTAAAGCTTTCTCCTTTCTTCAATCAATCTGCCCAAAAATCTCTCCCATGCCCTCAATTTATCATGAAGGCACTTCAACTTAAGTTTAAATCTCTACCGTGGAGAGCCCCAAACCTCAAAAGAAGACCACCAATCCCCAACTAACTTGATGAAACCTGGCTGAAGAGCCCACATTTTTTTAAATCGAGAAGGCCTTAGCTCACAAAAATAGTCTCCCCTTTCCAACAAAATAGGAGTATGGTCTGATGACTCTGATCTAGGCCTATGTAGTGCACCAACCCCCACTGGAGAGAAAGCATCTTCCCACTCCATAGAAACTAGAAATCTGTCCAGCTTACTCATAGAAGGCACTTTTTGGAAATTCAACCATGTGAATCTAGCACTCGATATTGAAATATTCAACGAATCAAACTGATCCACAAAATCACCAAAGAGATCTATTCCCTTTATTCTACAACTACCTCCACCCTTTCAAGCTTTGACTCCTGCAGCAAAACAATGTCCAGATTGCATTTACTGGTTAATTCCTTCACCAATCTTCGTTTTTCTCTACTGCCAAGACCCAAACATTCCAAGACATAATTGAGCACTTAATTACTTACCACTTCTCAAACCCCTTTGCATCCTTTCAATTCCCCATCCCTGACACCCCTTTCCCTTCTCGTAAGTTAGACCCCACCTTAAATTTCTCAATTCTTTATTCAACTTGCCCCTTCTTTCTCCATCAAAGTTCCATTCAGGACAATAGAAGTCTCATTTTTCTCCAATTCAATTAACAATGCTCATACCTCTCTTTTCAACCCATCAAAAGAGAGACCCGAGACTTTACTCACCTCCCCAATCTTCTAGAGGACCCATTTGGACACCCCTACAAACAGTCTAGCTTCCTGCTCGCCATTATCTTTCCATACCACCAAAGTATGTCATCCTTCATGCTCAAACTTCACATTTTACCCGATTAAGGGAGACAAACCTCCCAATTCTACTAACCCATCCCCTTGTCCCCAAACTAACTAACAGCAAGGCCTGGACACAACCCTCCTTTTAATTATGAACACCAATGTCTACCATCCCCAAAGGGGCTCATCCCCTCCCTCACATTGCAGATGCATACCTGGGATGGTGATCACGGTCAGCTTGTCAACCAAAGGATCCAACAACGGTCATGCCACCACACCGGAATCTTCATCAACACACCTAACACAACCTTCCACCTTCGCCATCATGAGAGGTTGTATCGCCAAGTTCTCAATGATAGGACCAACGTTCACGTTCAAAGGATGTGGCACCACACCTTTGCTCCAGACAATCCAACAGTCCCTCCTCACTACTACAACAGAGAGGAGGCAATTTAGATTCATGAGGACTAAACGAAAGGCATAACTTTTACCGCCCCCATTCCCTTCTCCCATCTTTAGCTTCTTACAATTCTCCAAATCCCTATCGTGTCCAGCCACCGAACTGGGGGGGGGGGGGGGG
>JAOXJP010212796.1:0-11847 GCA_025762735.1 Platanus orientalis
TGATTTCTTGAGAAAATTTTGTCATGAGAAAACCTTTTCTAGGCAACCAGACTAGGCCTTAGAGTTTTGTGTTTAGGTTTATTAGGCCTTATTTCTTTCAATCCGTTATCCTGTAACTTGCTTTTTTCCCAAAATTTCTAAGATCAATACTTGCCCTTTTGGCTAGATTTTGCAGTCTTTAGAAAGGTTATTCAATTACCTTTAAAAAGAAACAAAGATTGTGTAAATCCGAGGTGAGTTAAGAAAGCTATGACCAATTTACTAAATGGATATCAATAAGTGACAGGAATAAAGGTTTAAGTAAATTTTATTTGATATGTTTTTAGAAAGTAAGCAATAGGTTTATTTAATGTCTATTTTGAGTAAGATAGATAGGTAGGATAAAAAAATCTTTTGAATTTTGGAAAGACTACGATTTAGAAGTTTGTTTGTTTGTCTCTATTTCTTTAAAGTTAGTTTCTAAATAACCAAGTATTTTAATCTATTTAAAGGAGCAAAGCACCCAACGTTTTTGGTGGTGAATGAAATAGAAGATTAGTTTTCTTTCTGAAAAAAAAAAATTTGTTTTCTCCTAAATCCTACGTTGGGATATGGATGATTATATTGCTTGGTACAAGGTGCGAATCTTGCTTCTTGGGAAGCTAATTCCATTTCGCTACCACAAGTAGTGGGAAGCACAGTGAAGCGAGTGGAAACCTTAGGAGCAGTGAGTAGAAACTTTTGAAGAATTGACTAATAAGAAGCGATTCAAAAAACAATATTTTATTTTATTTTATGTAAATCCAATGTTGTTAGCATTGAATAAAAAATTATCTATGAGATTTAATAATGATTTTATAGGGGAAAAAAGATTTAGTATTGATTTTATTGTTTATTTTATTTTATTCCAATCCAATACAAAATATTCAAATCCGATGGTTTTTATACAAGGTCTTGTATAGTCAGACTCTAAGATGTAAGTTATCTACAAACAATCTTATGTGTGGTAAAATCTAATGTGTAGCTTATAGTTATTTACTTTATTATTGTTTTTCGCTTCTCACTTTTAAAGGATTTATTGAGCCTTGCTTCCTGATTCTAGCTTTTGCATTGCTTCCCACTTTCACTTCTCGCTCTGGTAACTATGGTTTGATCTTCAAATTAGTACTCGTCATGGGATTATTATTCACTGATGAATGATCAAGTTTCAGCATCAACAAGCCTACCAGTCTATGGTGCTGTTAATTGAGATTGAGTTGTATTTTGCTGCGCTGGATTTCTGAAACCAGAATCTGAATCTTATCAGTTTCGAAGACCTAAACTGATCGGATTCATCTACAATTTTGTGGGTAATTAGCGCACCCTTAACACTACTTGTCTACAATTTTGGCCTTAATCAGACAAGTCTGGGTGGGGTTTTAATTCAGTTGATTGGACTGATTTACAACAATCTACTGTGTGAATCTGAGGTCTGATTTTAAGTGATTAATCTGCCTACATGTGTGATCTTGTCAATGGCTGATTGAGGCTACTTCTAGCCTAGTTTGGACCCATTACCCACAAGAATCACAGCTTTCTCAAGACTGTCCTACATCAGACAAAGATCGATAAATTAAATAAAACAAAACACTAAAAGTATGCCACCATACATGAACAATAAAACCTATTAAAAGAAAATAGATTGTAAGAATAATGAGAAGCACAAATGGATAAGCTCTTTAATTGATGCATCCTGTTACTTGAGGTCTTTCCATTTGTAATTCCTAGTTATTACCATTAACCAGAATTATGCATAATGAATAGGCTTCAACCCACTTGCACAAGCAGCAAGTCATCATCACAACAAAATAAAATAGGCATAGCGGTCCTCATCATTCACCAAGGATCAGTTCATCATTCATCATAATCAGCTCTTACATTAAAAAAAAAAAAAAAAAAGTTTCCTGATCATACTGAGTATTTTTATCCTATATTATTTATGTTTAAATATATTGGAACCCCACCTTACGCAATATCTCTGTTTCCAGTTTAAAAATAAAAATAAAAAGCATGAAAAAAAGATTAAAAAAAAGGGCGGCCCAGTGCACGAGGCTCCTGCTAACGCAGGATCGGGGGAGGGCAACATGTACGCAGCCTTACCCCCATTTCTGGAGAGGCTGTTTCCGTATGAAAAAGATTAAGAAAAAGAATATTACTTTTCACTAGTTTCTCTTAACTTCAAAAAAGAAAAAGTATCCTGCACACATCTGTCCACATTAAACCCAGAACTTTTAAGAGTTTAACTGAGAGCCCAACAATTTGACCAGCCTCACCCGAAAAACCAAATAAACGATAATAGGGCATGAACTAGACCACAAAAACATTTGATGATTTATATGAATCAAATCAATTCCCAAAATAGAAGTCCAAGAAAAAATGCTCAAGTTGTAGCCATGGCCCATAAGAGAGCCCATTTTTATGAAGAACTTTTTTTAGTAATGGAAGGAAGCAAAAAAATTACAATACACAAGTAAGAAGAAGAGACAGCTACAAATTACATGATAAGCAGAAATGAAAACAAAGATGAGTGTCAATCCCTAATATCATCATTAAGAGATAAACCGCCCATATCCATAGATGCGATGGCCCATGAAGTTATACTTCGAAGAGGATAGAATCTGCCACCTCTAAAGGAGTCTTCAAGACTTCAAATATCCTCTTGTTTTTCTCTTTACAAAGACCCCAACAAACACCATGAAGCAAACCCAACCAGAATCTTTTGCCTCGTGGGTCCAAGGAGTCTCATCTCCATTGCCTCACAAGATCCAACAAGTTGTGTGCCACAACCCAACATATTGGAATTCTAGACATAAAATGATGCCTACAGGAGAGCCCTTGAAGTCCACTGAAACAGTAGATCAATCCAGGGAATTGATTAAGCCTTGTACTGAAGTAACTTAGTTAGATTCCTTTTACATTTTTTTTTTTATGAATAATTTTTTTATTAGAAAACTGAAGAAAAAAAGCGCACACATATACAAGAAAACAAGGGGCAAGAAAAAAAGAGGAGAGCGGCGGGGATGAGAGATTCCCAATAAAAGAACCACCCTTACACCCCTATCCCCCAATTGAATTAATCCAATCCTTTATAAGAGCCTCATTAAGCAGGCCATCATAACCCTTGCATCTTCTAGCCCAATAGATAATCCACCCTTTTACCCTCTTGTAGACTTGAAAGGCAAGTTCAGCATGGCTTTCAAACACCCTGTTGTTCCGTTCAATCCAAACTGACCAACACATTGCAGGAAGAACAAGACACCGAATCCTCCTGCCCATGCAGTTATGAGCAACAGTTTGCCAACCCTCAAGCAAAGTGGCCATATTCGTTGGAGTTATAAAGCATGAACCGAAATCTCTAGATATCCCACACCATATCTTCCAAGTGAAAGGAAAGTGGATGAGGATATGAGAAGACAATTCTCCGTGATGCAGGACAACCAATAAGCTCAAACTGATAGAGCGTGGCAAATCAATTCCTTTATCTCATAGCCCATGTCAAGCCCTTGGCCGAACCCCCCTCATGGGGCCCACTTCACATGGGTTCTGCTTCACACAGCCTGGCTGCCTCACATAGGCCACCCCACTTGAGCTGGAGTGAAAATGCCCCTGCATTACTCTGCTGCTGTAACAGAACAAGCACACACTCGGAAGATGAAAACCTTGCTTGCATAACCTGTCCATCATTGATAACCTCTTGAGCTGCTGCCCATAAGAAAAATTGTATCTTTTGATGCAGCCCATGTCAAAAGACTTCTATATGTTCCACCTCATAAAGGCTCGATTCAAAAGCCTAAGAAAGTTGGGGGTATTTTACAGTTTAAGGATATTGGGGTTTATTTGTAATAAGGCCTAAAGGCCAGGGGTAATTAAGGAATTTTAATTTCTGATTTTTCTTGTAATAAGGCAGATTTATTTTTTAGAATTATAGGGAGATATACATAGTTGGTTGATCTAGAGTAGGAGACTTCAATTTAAAAGTTGGGAGAAAGATTTAGTCAATAAAAGGGGGGGCCACATTGAGCTATACAACAGCCCCTATGGGAGTAGAATTTTAAAATTTTTAAAATTACAGGATTCTTTTGTGTTTAGTAGTTTTTATTTTAAGAATTATTTAGGGAATAAGGGATTGATGATTTAGGAATTTCTATCTTTTTTAGTTGCTAAAATTTGTTGTTATGGCTCTACATAAGAGAGTGACACGACATGTAAGAGATTATTATTGAAGAAATAAAATTGAGGTTTTTAAACCCTTATTAACACGGTTGGTGATGTGAATTCTTCTAGGGGTTGGGGCCACTAGAAACCCCAATCGATTGGTGTTTATTGGGTCTCCTATTCTTCTATATCTTCTTCTTCTCCTTCTTCCTCTCTCTATTCCCTCATTGCTTCTAGTATTTCCCTGTTGCTGCCCATCATTGAAGATAATATTGACAGTGATAAAATTCTGGAGTTTTGAAGATCCAAAGCTGTTGGAACTAAGGACTGCAGTCTGCCTGTATACCGAACAACTAATACCATCAGCTGAGTAGTTCCCTGGGCAGGCTTCTAGTCAAAATCAAACCCCCCCCCCCACCCAAAAGTGCAGCCTTCATGGACTTCTTTCTGGAGGTTTTATGCACCCTTAAGTATATAAATTCCTCAGAACACAACTTAAATAACCAAGAATTAAATTGAGTCACCCAAGATAGTCATAAACTTTTAAGGAAAAAGAGAAATTACAGTGTAACACACACAGAATAATAGAATGAATAGAAAGGAAATAGGTTATAAAAGAGGGGGAAATAATAGAGAAAAGGATTAAAAAAGTAATTCTGGACTTTCCAGGGCAGACCCACGAAATTACCAAAATACCCCTACTAACATGTCAGAATTTCATGAAATTTTACAGGTAGGTATTGACGTCTCTGAGTGATCTATGGTCAAAAGTACAATTAATTCTTTGATGTAGAAATTTATAAAAGTTCAGACCTTCAAAGATTCTTTGATGGGGGTTTCATAAAACCAATAGGGAATCTTTGATGCTAAGGTAGGAGGGAAGAAGGGGAATCAAAAGGAGTTTGGGGGTTTAGAAGGTGACACCTAGGGGATAAAAACCCTAAAAAAACTAAAGAAAAGGTATGTATAAGGGGACAAGTATGATGTTTTAAAAACCTAGAAAGTCCCAATTTAAAATCCACTGAGTTCAGAAGTGCAATACAGCAAAATAGAACAGAAAATTTCGAAGGGACTGTTAAAGATTGAAATAATGTAAACATAAGAGAGAAATCGTACAAACAGAAAATCACAGCTCCTCGATCAGATGTCTGCAATGTATCTCTTCTGCAGGGTTTTGATTTCAGCCCCTTAAGTATGGAGATATTGCAGCAAGGAGGTATGGAGTAGAAGATAATAGATATAGAAGATGAGTTCTAGAAAAAGGGAGGAAGGAGAAAGATGAAGAAGATGGGATAAGAGAGGAGAAGATGGGGGAGCTTGCAGCTACTACCCAAGAGAAATAAAGAGCTAAAAGGGCTAGTCCATGAACAACACACTTCAAAATCAATTTGTATTCACTTTGCTTCAATGCAAGTCGTGTGTGACCTATTTTATAGACTTACAACCCAATAAAATAGCAAGAAACAAAATAGAAACTCCTAAAACTATGAGAAACCTGCTTATCCTAGACTTTCTCAAACAAAAGACTAATAAAACTAACTTCCCTAAATTTTATACTAAAAGTAAAGACCGCTAGGAGCTGTCGACCAGCACATTTAGAGCGCCTCACAGATTTGACTTGAGGCCAAATAAGGACAAAATTGATAGCTGTTGACTAGCCTTGAACATACCCAAATTACTCTTGGCTTTTCAGCCTTATTACAAGAATACCCTTAAGACCAAAAACCAAAAAAAAAACCGTGGCATAAAAGGCCTTATTACAATTTCATCCCAACCCCTAAGAAACCCACATAGAACACTAATTTGAATATGGCTCTCTTATGTGGGGGTACATACAAAAGCCTCTTCACATTTTTTTTTTTTCAGTTATTTAATTACCCCCTCAAGTCATCAAAGATCTTGTGAATCCAATGCGATTTTGGGAAATTGTAGCCAAAATCCTGGAAAGGGTATAAATTTGTGATTAGAAATTGTTTATTTAGGCTTCTTTTAATTGGGAATTTATCAGTTGTTTCTAGGTAGTTAAGGTTATTCTACGATTAGTAATGGAATTAGTCTACAAATAAAGAGGAAATGAAGTGGTGTAAGAAGAATTTGATAAGGGATACAGAAGTTGCTTAGCATGTGGGTTTGGCCCATATTCAAACTCTTTTCTATTCTTGGAGGTGTTATGCTTTCTAGGCCTTTAGGTACTGATATATAGAGTTCTATTGATGCTGATACCAATGGGTTTACCTTCTTCCTCTTCTACTTCTATTTTCTATTTACTTTATCTATTATTGTTTGTTGAATTTTCAATATTCTTATTCCCTATATCTGAATTTTATTCTCTATAAGATTCCATCAATCTTGTCTACTCAATTTGTCCAGTTTTATCTTCTATCATTCAGGCAACCCATTAAATTTTTTTCATTACCTAGATCACTAGAACATAGTCTACAACATGACTACTAGATTTTGGTGGTTTACATCCCGTAAAATTATGATGTGATTATTTTTAAGTTTGTTCCTATTTGCTAATGACTCGCTTTTTTTCCTGCAGGGCAGAAGAGAACATAAGAAATCTCAAGTGCATTTTACTCATTGAAGTGGTTTCAGTCCTAAAAATTAATCTTGCAGAAAAGTAAGATTTTCTTTCAATTATTGAAAAAAAAATAAGATTTTTTGGGGTGGAGAAAGCAAGAAATGTGGACCCGCTGACAGATATATTGGGTTGTGGAGTGAGCAAACCCTCATTCTCATACCTAGGTCCACCCCTTGGGGCTCCCTTTGATCCAAGCCAATGTGTGATCCAGTGCTAGAGTGATTGGAAAAAAGACTTTACTTGTGGAAGAAGCATCATCTCTAAAAAGGTAATAAGGAACTTTAAATTAAAAGTGCTCTTTCAAAAGAACCCCTAAATTATTTCCTTTCACTATTCACAATTCTGGGCTTCATAGCAGACAGGATTGAGAAATTGCGAAGATATTTCCTATGGATCAACCCAACAAAAGGAAGAAAGTTCCACTTAATTACAATTTGGTTTGTCAGTTTAAGAAGAAGAGGGTTAGGTATCCTTACCACAGTTTTCTACCACTCCTCAAATATAAGATATGTGATGGATCTAGGGTGCACTTTTGGACTGAATTCCTTTGAAAAATGAATTTTCCAAGACGAACACTGGCAACTAATAGAGAGACCACAATTAAAGATTACATGGGAATCAGAGAAGGAAAATGTATTTGGGGCCCTATGTTTAGAAGAAGTCTTAATGATTAGAAAGTATTGTTGTGGATCTTCTCGTCTGCTTGGAAGAAATTGCTCCCTCTGGTTTAAGGGAAGATTGTAGAACCAGACCTAATAATTCAAAAGGAAATTTCACAGTAGTACTATCAAATCCTATCCCAAGAACATGAAACAGCCTTCCCAGATTCTCTCCTTTAGAAATCTCAAGCTCTATTCAAAGTAGAGTTTTCTGTTTGGCTGGTCTATAAAGACAAAATCCTAAAGTAGAGCCATGGTATCAAGAGGTTTCATCATGCCAAACAGATGAAGCATGTGTTACCAAGATGCAGAATCATTAAAACTCATTGATTGTAAGATGGAAAATATCACTTGAGGATTCTTCTTGAAGCTCTTCTCCTCGTCCTGGGTGATGCCAGAGCTTCTCAGGGGTCTTTCACTCTTGGACTAGAGAGTTTAGGAATGGTTTGGCCAAAAGGGTTGCTACTCTGGAGACACATGCCCTTTGCAATTAGTTGGGTTTTATGGAAATCATGAAACAACATAATTTAATATAAATATATATATACAACAACAACAACAACAACAAACAGCCTTAATATGGAACAGCCTTGTTTTCTGTTTCTTCATTGTAAAAAAGGAATTGTAAATCTAATAAATTATCCTTACCCTTTTTTTTATAAGAAAAAATTTATTAAGAAGGAAAAAACAAAGAAACAGAACACCAGCCAAAGGGGATGAGGCATCCCACCAAAGACAACCTATCAAAAAATAAATGTACTTCATGATTTTAATAATTGATTTCAACATATGAAAGACTCAATATTGTAACACCAAATTTCATTGTTCTCTAGGAAAGTTGAAACTCAAAGTGAATCAAATTACCCAACCTTTAGAGGGTTGGTTTATTATTTAATGTGGGAAAATCCAATTCTCTAAAGAAACTTGTTAATTACTGTCATTTAATAGGCAAACCTTTGATTTCCTAATTGTTGCACGATTCGAAAAACAAGAATGCATGAAATAAATATGAAGCTTTATTTAACAATATAGTATGAATATACAAGAACGTATGTGTTCTTCTCTTCTCTTCTCTTTACAATTCTCTCAATCTTACCTAACATTGGCGTTGACTTCAAATCCTTAAGTTTGTGTCTTCTCCATAGAGCTTTGCAGAGCTTTAATGGACATACTTGAACTTGAAGAAAATTGGCGTGAACTTGAAGTGTTAGCCATTAAGGAAGATGATCTAAACCGTATGATAGTTGAGAGAGGGAGGGAGTGCTCAGCCGCATGGATATGTCAAAACGTGAAAAGCGGAAAAATATGTATGCTTCATCTATGGAACGTACGAAATAGAAGGGTTTTTATAGATTTTGCAGCTGATTTCCTTCTAGGACCCTATTGCATGTTTGATGCCTTGTTTTTAGCTTGCACTTTATGTCCGTGTAAGAGACTTTGATGATGTGGCAGCACTAGATTGGTTATTGAAGAGTTTTGCATGCTTGTGCAACTCCCCAACCGTGAAGAAGTCCAACTTCATATCTATCTAATCCCTTGATATGTGGGCTTTTGCAGATGTGACAAAGTTGCATTTGAAGTAGGTTTTCTGTTCAGAATGCACTTTGCACCCTTTTCAAGATTTGTACAGACAAAGAAGTCCTATGTATGTGGGACCCATTTCATTTAATTTCTAGGTATTTTTAGAGTTCAAATCCACTGCCTTCACGATTCCTTGGGATTTGTGCCGCTTAGAATAGCAATTTTGTGATTCTAGACTATTCATTGCGATGCACCTGCCTTCGCGAAACACTGTTCATCCATCACAAAAAGGTCTCTTCGCGATGCTATCATTTCATGTGAAGCTTATTGATATCCCTTCATGAGCCATATGTCCTTCGCAAGCTTTATGCCATCGTGATGGTCTTTTATGCCTTGTTTTGCGAAGCACTGTTCACCTTCACGCTAGGGGTAATTTTGTAATTTTTATAATTTTCGCATGCCAACAAATATAATAAAGAATGCAAAGCAACTGGTCATGATGAAACCTCACTTTACTCCTAGTCTTTTTCCTTACTTTCTTTTTAAACTCTTTCAATTTTCAAGTTTCTTAATTTCATTTGGACACTTAATACGTAGAAGATTTGCAAAGAAGGTCATTACCCAGTGGTGGTCCCGTACTTATGAGGTGTTGGGAGGGGTGGATATGAAACAGGCCTAACCTATGGCTTTTTGCACAAAGTGGCTACTCACCAGAAATGAAAATTGTATGACAGTGGAAACTATATTTATGGTTAAGGTTTGGTTTGGGGTTGCTGAACCTCCTTGAAATCTAACGTTTCCACCTTAGCATAAAAAGGAAAAATACTCCCACTTATACCATTTTTCCCCTAATGTAAAGCATTATGATATTTGGCTAGGAAGTAATGCACAAAAGATGGAGGGAAACATTTCATGTAGATTTAGTTGAGAGATGATAGAGACATGGTTCTTTAATTGGAAGCAGGTTGATCAAGAATAATAATGCTAACAACTTGTCATTTTCCCAATTTAAAACCCATAATCTAGTGCACATGGTGACACCATTTCAATAGACAACAACCACTAGAGATATCCACCATGCTGCAAGTAGAATTACAGGTTGGCATCCACTTATGACATACAACTCAATACCGCCAGGTCAAAAATCCACAATCCTTCAAGGTACAACACAGATATGAACCTTGATAAGGTACATCTTACCTGGATGTAACTAGCTCCAAATAAGGCACCATTCCCAACTTGAACTTGAGTCCTGGAGTCTTTACCCTGTGCAACAAGAATGGAAACACTTGTTAGTTAATAAAGAAGAATCATAATTATCAGTGAGAACTACCACTATGCAGCAAATGGAAACTATGCTAGTTTTGAGAACTAGCATTCTGCAGTAACTATCTAATGCATTTTTTTTCATTCATCTCTATAGATCCATAAGACAAAGAAGTGAAAGTTTTTACCCACTCAACAGAACACCATTTGCACAAATGTCAATGATATACAAGGAAAAAATAAGCATATAAATTAAACTATAGCATTATCGGCATAACAATTAAAGCATAGAAGATAAAATAAATAAATAAATAAGTACATATTTTACAGTGTATTTGGTGACTTATACGAAATCCAAGGATGCAGAAGAGCAAAAAGAAATACAACCCATGAACCTCTGGGAGTCAAAATTGTTGGTTCAAAGCTAGAGGAAATTGTTCAACAAGGATCTGAATAGGAAACAGCTTGCATTGGAGATAGAGAAGTGTAGGATATCAGGTGGGGGAAAGGTAACAGTGAGGGAGTATTTAATATGAAATATTTTTTTCTCTTGTAATCTCAGTTGGATTGAAAGGATTTTCCAGCTAGGCTGGTGTGGAACCTTATCGTTCTGTAGAAGATCTCCTTCCTGCTGTGGCTAGCCTATTGGAGTAAGATTCACACAGCCAATACTCTCATCTCCATTGCCCTGCTGCCTATGCAGTCTGGGGATCTATCTTTGGCAGATTTGATGTGATATGGGTAGTGCTGGGATCAGTTAAAAACATGGTAGACGCTTTGAAGATATATCCAGGCAGCCATCTTAGCATTAGACGAAGGACGATTTGGAACTGCATCCCAGCGGCAGTGCGTTGAGGCTTATGGAAAGAATGCAACAGCAAGATTTTTAAAGACTTGGAGCAGTCGTTGTCAAAGATCAAGGATATTACAGCCTGATGCAAGATACAACAAGACTTAGGCCAAACTGATATGAAACAGCCTAGGCTTGTATATCTTGCTTGTGTAGGCCTAAATAAAAGTTGAGGAAGCTTAAGATAGATTAGAATAAACCAAGAATTCAATAAAAACAAAGCCAAGTAATCACAAACTTCAAAGAGCAAGAAAAAATTAACAAATAAGGACTAATAGAATGCTAAGAAGAGAATTAGTATAGAAAGGGAAAAACTAGAAGAACCCTGTTTTAGGGTAATTGGAATTTCTGGGCAGAACCCACAAACTTATCAAAATACTCCCACTAAGCCTTTAGATCGCCCTAAGAGTGATCGACACACCATATTTGAGCTTATTCTGACAAATTAAAGTATATAAAAGTTAGATTTACCAGTCAACAGCGTTTCTTGAAGAAAAGAAGATACATAAAACAGCAAGGAAACTTTGACCGAGAACTTGATTAGAACAGCAGGGAATTAAGAGGGGTTTGGAAGAGAACTCATAGAGGAGAAAACCCCTAAAAAGAAGTTAAAGAAAAGAGGAAAAATAGAAGGGGCCATTTTCACTGAGTGTGATGCAGACAATCAAGCAAGACTTATGAATGTACCCCCCACATAAGAGGACTAGATTTAAGGGTATATGTTATGTAGAGTTATTTAGGGTCTTTTAAGGGGGGGTACAATATTTTATGTGTCCATGTAATAAGGCCAGTAG
>JAOXJP010212807.1:0-11846 GCA_025762735.1 Platanus orientalis
GTTTCTAGGAACCTAACAAAGAGATTCACAAACATAAGAGAAAATAGCCATAGAGTCAAGACTTTACCATTACAAGACTTCTAGTAAACTAACATAAAAAAAATGGAGTAAGTTTTGTACAAATACTTATCCAAGCTTCTTTCCTTACTTTTCAAGAAGATCTTGGAGAAGAACCTCCTTGTCCTTTCCTCTATTCTCTATAAAATGATGTATAACTAGTGTAAATTATATTAAATATGAATATCTATAAAGAAAATGAGCTAACCTTAATGATTTTTAGTGTTGGGAGTGAAACTTACCAAATTAGGGAAAACCTCATTCTCTTATCTCAAGAACTTTCTTGATCCTCTCTAAGCCTTTTCCTCCTTGTTCTAATGAGGAAAAATAACATAAATGATGTTTAAATATGATTTTAGTTGCCTTAGATGAGTTCCCACATGTGTGGGGGTCAAATAGAAGCAGGCCATGTCATGAATGATACAAAAATGTAAATTTTTGGACATTTTTCACATTCTAGGCATTTTGTGATTGATTATGGGGTTTGTGATCGATCATGGGTCATGATTAATCATAGACTTTGTGATTGATCATGTTTTTTTGTCTTGACACTATTCATGATCGATCATGGGGTTTGTGACTGATCACGGACACCACCCGAAAGGTGTGCCCCTTGTGTGTGATCGATCATGAATTTTGAATTTTTTTATTTTGGCACCTTTCGGTAAGAAGGGTATAAATTTCTCTAGAAAACTCCTTTTTGTAAACTGTTTGTTGGGTTGAAAACTAGACTAAAATGACTTTCTAAAAAGGTATAGCTCATACCATAGTTTCTACAGGATTGGTGTCATTAGATCTGAGAAGTTATCCTAAATACGTAGGCCTATCAGCACAAATACCTTATAGGAGAATTGACATAAATTCTTCTAAAAAACTCAGAATCACACACCATTTGTTTTAGTGGAAAGTAAACTCCTAGATATTTTTGTAAAAGCATGGAATGACCTCCCATTATCTTGATATTTGTGTCAGTGGATCCATGAAAGTACCTCAAATGCCAAATTAGGATAACTTTTGAACTTAATAGGTTTGAGACCCAAATTGGGTATTAAACTTATAATTTTTTCCAAAAAATTCATAAACCACTATATGGTCTTTTTAAACATGTGAAAGGATAATTTTACCCTTATAGGAGTAAAATTATATTTTTACCTTTTAAGTAAAATGTGGGTTGTTACACAACTAACCAGCAACGACTGGCACAATTCTTGGTCTCTGTCCTTACAAGTCCATCGGATCATCGGAAAGCCCTCTACCCATCTGGTCGAGCCTGAGTGTCAATATTTGGGCCTCATCAATTAGCGCCGTCTATGAGAACGTGATTAAAATGGCTAATCTAGACTAAGGGTGCATGGTAGAAACTAGATCCGTAGACACATGAAGGAATAATCTGAGGAACGCCACGGCACACAATGATCAAACCAATCAGATGGAGGAGGAGGTTGGTGGGCCTGATCTCAAATGACGGGTGTGGGACCTCACAAAGGTCATGGAGAAAACTGTTCAATAAAATCAACAACTTTTATAAAGGATCATCAATTGGGAAGAATGAGAGACTCATGAAGGACTGCATGGGGAGAATCTCACTCCATTAGGAAGCAAAAATGAAAAACGAATAGGAGAAACAGAATCTCATCAATCTAAGAGGCACCACGATGGAGAACACCTTCACTAGAGTCAAATAGAGGGAGGAAAACCAGAGAATCTGCCAATGGATGAACGACTCAAGGAGGTACAAGACCAACTAAAAGACATCATGCAAATGATGAAGGGAAAGGAACCATCTACCATAGAAGACTTGGTTAAAAGGATCGAGTTGCCCTTCTTGGTCCGTGTAATGAACTGCCTACTTCCTAAAAATTTTGGGCCTTCAAATGGAAGAGTTCAAAGGGATGAGAGATCCCCTCGACCACTTAGAGACATACAAGACACTGATGCACATCCAGACCCTTCCATACGAGATCATGTGTTAAGTCTTCCCTTTGAGCCTCAAGGGTCCCACTCGTGCATGGTTCAGGAGGTTGAAACCGGGGTCCATTGATGGCTTTTTGGACCTTAGCAAGCAGTTTATTAGCCATTTCATAAGTGCTCAAAGTTTCCAGAAGCTCGTAACTTACCTCTTGGATGTGAAATAGAAACGAGATGAATCATTAAGAAGCTATATCACTTGGTTCAATAGGAAAGCCTTACAGGTGGACAACGCCAAAGACAAGGTGATATTAATTGCCTTGATGGGGAATTACAACCATCTAGGTTCCTTTTCTCCCAAAATCTCCACCAAATACCCTTGAGGAGATGGTGAAAGTGCAAAAGCATATGAACACAGAAGAGGAGATGACAGCCAGGAGGTGAAGAGGAGAATAATAAAAAGGAAAAGAAAAGAACGGACGGATCGGGTAGGTCAAATTAGAGCCAAAGGCATGGCGATTAACCACACCAACTTGAGCAAAAAGCAAGGAATTTCAAGTCCTGATTTCCCAAGTATACCCCTTAATGGAGATCAGAGATGACCCTACCCTCAAATGACTAGGAAAGTTGAAGGCCCCCCAGTGTAGAGGGCAAGAGGGAAATACTGCTAATTTCATTGAGACCATGGTCATGACACGAATGACTGTTTTGACCTGAAGGGGCAAATTGAAGAGCTGATACAGTGGGGAAGATTGTGAAGATTTGTAATGGTTCAGAAGGTAGATGAGACCAACAAGCCATAAAGGCAACTAGTCGTGAAGGAAAAAGAAGTGATCCCACCCTTAGGTGAAATCAGAGTGATAGCAGGAGGATCTATAGGAGGAGGTGAGTCCACTTTGGCCCAGAAGGCTTATTTGAAGAGATTCAAGCATATAAAGGGAAGAGATGTCTACATAACTGGGAGACTGGTGAAATAGGCTCGAAAAACTGATCACCCGATCACCTTCTTGGAAGAGGACTCCGCATGACTACAACACCCACATGATGATCCTCTCGTTGTAACAATCATGATCACCGGGTACAAGACACAAAGAGTATTGATAGACAATGGTAGTTCCATTGACATCTTGTACCTACCCACTTTCAAACAGATGGGAGTTCTAGAAGACAGGCTACAACCCATAAGGGCATCCCTAGTGGGCTTCACAGGAGATAAAATCTTCCCCCAGGGTCTGTAGCCCTATCAGTGACCGTTGGGCTCGGAGCACAACAAATCACCAAAGAGGTAACCTTCCTGGAGGTAAATTTTCCATCGGTGTACAATGCAATATTGGGAAGACCCTCCTTGAACAAAATGAAAGCGGTAACCTTTACCTATCACTTGATGATGAGATTCCCTACGGAGCATGGGGTGGGAGAAGTTAGAGGAGACTAGATCATGGCATGGGAATGCTATAGCGCCTCTCTTTTGGATAATCTATAAGAAGAAACCATGATGGTCAATGATCAGAAAGCAAAGAAGACTAGCCCAATGGTCGAGCCAGTGGAAGAGCTTTTAGAACTACCATTGGATGATCGAGCCCCCAACTTGAAAGTTCGAATAGGAAGCCTCCTCAAACCAATTCAAAGAAAGAAGATGATTGATGCTTTTAGCTAAGCATCGAGACATCTTTTCCTAAACACAAAGACATGCCTGGCATTGATTCAAAGGTGATGGTACACAAGCTAAACGTTTGCAAGACCACCAAACTAGTGCAACAGAAGAGGAGGAACTTCACGGTAGATCGAAATAAGGCGGTTGTAGAGGAAGTGGACAAGCTTTTAGAAGTAGAGTCTATACGAGAGGTACACTATCCAGAATGGTTGTCGAAGGTAGTGCTAGTAAAAAAAGCCAACGGGAAGTGAAGAGTATGTGTGAACTTTACAGACCTAAATAAGGTATTTCAAAAGGACAGTTTTCCACTACCAAGAATACACACTCTTGTCTATTCAACCTCCGGACACGAGTCTCTTAGCTTAATGGATGCTTTCTTGGGGTATAACTAGATACAGATGTTCGAGCCAGATCAGGAAAAGACTTCATTTATTACCGACCGAGGCCTTTATTGCTATCAGGTAATTCCCTTCGGATTGAAGAATACAGGAGCAAACTACTAGAGGTTGGTTAATGCCATGTTCAAGAACCAGATAGGGAGAAACATGGAAGTATATGTAGATGGCATGCTGGTAAAATGCTTGAAAGTGGATCTCCATTTTCAAGACCTTAATGAAACATTCAACACATTAAGGAGTTATAAAATGATGCTGAACCCTACAAAATGTGCCTTCGGAGTCTCGGCGAGAAAATTCTTGGGTTTCATGGTCTCCCAAAGAGGAATTAAAGAAAATCTCGAAAAGGTGGAAGCCATCATGCAAATGGAGTCACCTCAAAGCGCGAAGGAGAGTAGTGGCACTAAACCAATTCATATGTAAATCAATAGATAAGTGTCTTCCATTTTTTTTCCTCCTTCGAAAAGTATTCGAGTGGATAAAAGATTGCAAAGAGGTATTCCAGAAACTCAAGGAGCATCTTGTGAGTTTGCCCCTATTATGGTGAACCGAACCTAAAGATACTTTGCTCTATGTTTCTATCTCAAATTTCGTCGTGAGTTCGGTATTGATAAAAGAAGAAAAAAAAAGTAGAGGCCCATATACTACACAAGCCAGACCCTTACTTGAGTTGAGGAGAATTACCCGAAGATCAAAAAGGTCGCCTTTGCGATAGTAATTACAACACGAAAGCTACACCTGTTATTCCAAGCCCATGATATCATAGTCTACATGGACCAACCCTTGAGATATGCCTTGCAATAGCTAAACACATTTAGGAGATTGATCAAATGGTCGGTTGAACTGGGAGAATTTGATATAGAATACAAGCCTAGGGGAGCGGTGAAGGGCTAAGCCATAGCTGATTTTGTATTAGAGCTGATTCCATCCCTAGGCATGGAGATACCCAAAGAATCTACCCCTACGGATAGAGACAATTGGGAGTTGCATGTCGATGAGTCAACCACTAGTCATGCAAGCAGGGTTGAGATCAAAATAACAGCCCTAGGAGGAGAAGAACTAAAGTATGTCATCCGATTCGGATTTAAGGCAATCAACAATGAAGCAAAATATGAAGCATTAGTGAATGGGCCGAAGATAGCCCATAAGCTTAGAGCCAAGAGCATAAGGGTTAGAAGTGACTCCAAGTGAATAATAGACCAAGTTATAGGTGAGTATGAGGCAAGGGAAGAGAAATGACAAAATACTTATAGATAGTCCAAGCATTGGTAAGCATGTTTGATGTATTCATCATCGAATGCATACCTTGAGGATATAACAATCGAGCTGATAGATTAGCCTAACTTGCATCAGCCCTCGAAGACAATGAGGATGTGATGATTGAGCATCTACCAACAATGAGTATTGCCACAGCCAAAACAATATTCGTTGGGGTCACTGAAGAAGGACCCACGTGGATGGACCCAATCTGGACATTCTTAAAATATGATAGGCTCCCCGATGATCGCACAGAGGGTAAAAGATTTAAGCTAAGGGCTTCATAATATAGACAACTAGATGGGATTTTGTATAAAAGAAGCCTCACATTTCCTTACCTCCAGTGTTTAACCCCAACTGAATTAGAATTAGCCATGAGGGAGATTCACGAAGGAGTGTGTGGAAACCACTCAAGGGGTTGGTCAATGGTTCACTGACTCGTCAGAGTTGGCTATTGTTGGCCAACTATGTAAACCGATTCAGCATGTTTCGCACCGAAATGTAATCGATGCCAGAGATTTGCCAATAAACCTCAACAGCCTATGGAAGAACTTACCCCGATCCCTAGCCCTTGGCCATTTGCACAATGGGGAATAAAGCCCACTCCCCAAGGGAAAAAGATAAGTTAGGTTCATCATTGTGGTGATCGACTACTTCACCAAATGAGCCGAAGCAGAACCCGTTGCCAAAATTATCGAGGGTAATGTCTGGAACTTCGTATAGAAGGCTATCATTTGTTGTTTTGGTGTCCCAGAGGTCTAGATCTCAAACAATGAAAAACAATTTGACAACCCTTGGTTCAGGAAATTTCGCTCAAATCTCGGGATTAAAAATCACTTCTCTTTCCCACGACATCCTCAAGCCAACAGATAAGTAGAGGTCACCAACTGAACTCTCTTCAATATAATAAAAATGTTGTTAAAAGCCTACAAAGGGAATTGGCCTAATGAGCTACCAGGAACTTTATGGGCATACAGGATGATAGTCAGAACCCTGACAGGAGAAACCCCTTTTCTTCTGGCATTCGGGTTCGAAGAGGTAACCCTAGTGGAAATCATCCGGCCAACCTACCAAGTCTTTAGAGTAGATATCAGTAGGAATGAAGAGAATGTTCATATGAATATGGATCTACTAGAAGAAAGAAGGCAAGAGGCTGCTTCTCGAATGACAGTTTACCGAAACAGCATGACCTGATACTACAACAAAAGAGTCAAAGAGAGGAGGTTCAGAGTTGGAGACCTGGTCCTAAGGGAATCATGCTTGATGCCAAGAATTTGACGGATGAAAAATTATGGCCAAATTGGGAAGGACTATTCTAGGTTGTTAAGTTCAACATGTTTAGATCATATCACCTTGAGAATCTAGAAGACAAGCCATTACCTTGACCCTTGAATGCAGAACACCTAAGGAAATTCTATCCTTAGAAAAATTGTAACTCAACATCCTTATGTAAAGGTAGCCCTTTTGCACACATTGAGAAAACAAAACTACTAGGAGCAAGACTAAGGTATGCATTTCGACTGGTCCCATATGGCCTAGGGTCACTTGATGACTCAAAAGTATTCAACTGGCCCCATGTGGCCAAGAGTCACTTAATGACTCTAAGTTATTCAATTAGCCCCATGTGGCCAAGAGTCACTTGATGACTCTAAGTTATTCAGCTGACCCCATGTGGCTAAGAGTCACTTGATGACTCAAAAGTATTCAACTGATCCCATGTGACTGGGAGTCACTTGATGACTTTAAGTTATTTGACTGGCCCCATGTTGCCGAGAGTTAATAGATGACTCTAAGTTATTCGACTAGCCCCATGTGGCTGAAGAGTCACTTGATGACTCTAAGTTATTTGACTGGCCCCATGTGGTTGAGAGTCACTTGATGACTCTAAGTTATTCGACTAGCCCCATGTGGCCGAGAGCCAATAGATGACACTAAGTTATTCGACTGGCCTTGTGTGGCCAAGGGTACTTGATGACTCTAAGTTATTACTCAAGATTATTCGATTGGCCCCATGCGGCTGAGAGGCACTAAATGTCTCGAATTTTCACTAAGGACTTTTACATCTAATGAAACTAGGAGACGTACTACAGATCCAACTAAACGGGAAAAATGAAAAGCCGAACAAGTTATTGCAACATGCATAGAGGATACAAAACAATCATTCGTGGAGACATGTGAAAACATCCTAAGGAAAAAATAGCATGGAGAGGCTAAGAAATTATTTTCATTCACCGAGAAGATATTTACATAGGGATAAAAAAAATGACAATGTCATCAAGAAGGTCCTTAATCCTTAGCTTCATCTTCCTTGACCTCAACAATCTTGGCAATGACAGGACACCTCGTGTCATCATAAAAAACAAACCTCGAGAATTTGACCTCTGGGTAAGCCCAAGAGGCTTGGTGACGGAAGGCTTCGAAGCCGTCTCTATAGTAATCCGAGACCTCAATCGAGTAATCGGCTGAAGTTTGGATGTTCGCCCATGTAGCCTCTCTCTCCTACTATAGACGTGCAGCCATGACAGCCTTAGCCTTAGCTTTCTCTTGAGCGACAATCTCCTCCACCTACACGGCCCTACCTTCAGATTCGGTAGCCTTGTCCACCAAAATTTTCCTCTCTTCCATGGTAGCCCAAAATTTACCTACCAAGTCATCTCTTTTGGAACGAAGCAACTTAAGTTTAGAACGAAGGTCCGTCTCCCTCTTAACGGAGTCAGATAACTGAGCCTAGAAGCCCGAGTTCTCAGTCTTCAAAATAGCTAGCTTCTTCTTTTGCAAACGAAGATTGTCTTCCACAGCCTTCTAAAACTAAATGTCCGCTGTCATAAGTGAGGTCAACTAAATATATATATATTGTGGTAAGATAAGCCAAGAGTGATTAATGAGCAATGTGAGTGAAAGAGTGAGTTATCACAACAAGGTCAAGCACCATTCATTGATAAATGACACCCGAGTTAACTTGAGATCGCCCTTTGGAACAACCCCCGTCATCTTCTTAAATGTGTAGTTAGGTTTGTTCACAAAGGTTTTCATGGCTAAACCTTTTCCCTTGTTAACCGGAGGAACAGAACCTTCAACTGGAGAAGTGGAGTGATCCTCAGTTGGTATGGGCAGAAGGTTGACAGAGTCTGAAGCAAGAAGTGTGGCAAGAGCTTTGATAGAGGCACTCGAGGGAGCCTAATCCCTCTTTAGAGGCAGAGTTGAGGCATCACCTCAGCCACCCAAAATCTGAACCCTTTGACACTACGGAACCAAAGCTACCAAACGACCAGATTGGGGACCCTCGGCTTCACTTGGGCCCTCCCCTGCCAACGGGATGCTTTAGGAGTCTACGGCTCCTTCCTGAGTCTCTTTGGCCTTCTTCAGAAGTAGTTATAGATCCAGCTTTGTCATGATTGTAAATGATAGCTAGCCAGAATTAGAAAGTATCAAAAGAAAGGAGGGGGAAAAGAAACAAAAAAGAGAGAAAATACCCCTGGTAGTTCCCCCAGAAAGCTCGACAATGGTTGGAATACCCGAATCTTTAAAGGCAATATCCTTGACAAACCAAGGTTAAGAGGGAAAATAGGAAAGCACCTCGAGAGTGACAAGGACCAAGTAGTCATGCATGGGGTATAAAATAGCCCTAAGCAAGCGGTTAAAGGAAGACACCAGGAGGAGAGGCTCAGCAAAAATTGAGATGGGATACACAAAAAAAGCATTGAGTAAGAATCTAAAGGAAGATCGAAAGGAAAACAAAAGTTATAACAATGACATAGAAGGACTTACCAGAAGAATCAAGGTTACCCCATACACGGTGGAAGTGAACCAACTTCTCAATCTCACTATCCCAACTGCAAGCTTCGTAGCCTTTGCTTGAGACGAAGAAAAACCTACTCTTTCACCCCTTGTGGGAAGTTGGAAGACCTATAATCAAATTCTTAAAACTATCCTGAGCGGTGAAATACCACCAACTAGATTCCTTCTCGACAATCTAGTAACAGAAAAGGAACTCCGAGACCGAAATAAGGTCATGCCTAGCACTACTAGCCACCGAAAGGATGATACAACCGATCACAATCCTCCATGAATTAGGCATTAATTGAGTAGGAGAAAGACCAACACATAGAACAGGAGAAATACCGACACATAGAAGAAGATCCCTAACAAACTGGGCCACTAGGAACCGAAGGCCAACTACTAGATCTTGTTTGTACAAACACACTTCCTCAGGCAAGATATTACAAGCTCCCTCAGATGCCCTGGGAGCACAAAGGATGATGTCCTTGGGAACATCAATAGCCTCCTAAATCTTTCTTAGTCAAAAGAACTGAGGGTAAAAGGGAAAATCTCAACCATCGAGGGACGGGTAGGGGGCTCCTGAGTCATTTCTAAAGCTCTCTTAGGATTGTCGAGACCAATAAACCTAAACTCAGGAAGCTTCAGACTCATTGACAAGGTAGTGTTAGAGTCAAAAGACAAAGGACTGGACAAGGCATCCATTCCACCCAGGTCAAAAATAACCTCGACAGAAGGACTTAAGAATGACAAAAGTTTATCAATGGCGGAAGACATAAACGACAGGTCACCGCCGACTAGGCCTAGGTTTGGGGGGCACCTTTGAGCTCAGAGGAAGCCGTAGAGCTGGACCAAATGAAAACTAAAGGGAACTTCGGTGTTATCTAGGGTGAAATAAAAAAAAGGGAGAAAGAATGAGTGAAATATACGAGCCTAGCGACCTAAAGAAAAACAAAAAAACAAACTAAAAGGAAAAGAGAGAGTAAAGGAACATACCAGAATAATGGTTGGAGAAGAAAAACAAACCCCAGAAGACTTCTGAAAAGCACAGCTACGACTAACTGAGTTGCTGAAGATGAAGACCATAAAAATTGGAAAAAAACACGAATGAGTGAAGGATGGGAAAACCTAAGCCATTTATAAGAATTGGGGGGGTCGAGCCCACCTGTGGGATCAGCTCGAATAGATCTGGGCCCTCTACTTAGTCGCACACATACTCAGTGAGTAGGTGAAGTGGCGTCTTGTTAGCCTATACAAGGAGATCAAGGCCTTCCATGTGTCATTACAGGTAACAGAAGAGAAGCTAAAGCGACGTTTAATTAATGATGACCTGACGACATGCACATTATGAAGGCATAAAGTCCCAATAGTCATAATGTCCACACAATTCCCAAAACAATTGTCCTAGTTCCCTAAAAAGGGTAGTAACCGCTAAAGTCCAAAAGACAAGAAAATATAGTAATTCCATCGGTCTCACAAAGAGCAATGGCCCTTTAGAATTGGGGGACATCTGATGGGACTGGAACTAGTGCATACTCGGGCCTAAACTCAAGATCACTCCCGAGCAAAAATCTTGAGCGGAGATCAAGATCTGAGCCCTATCTCGGTCAACTCAGAGACTCCTGAGTAGCCGAGACTCCCAATCCAATGAATCCCAAAACTCTCGAGCCTCGAGAAACAAGGCGTCACGACCCCAACCCAAGGCCCTCATACAAGGAAAGATACCACATGTCAATGAAGCTGAACCATAAGAGAACATCCGAGATTGAAACCAAACAATATCCCATAACGACAAGGGAGCCAACTCATATCCAACCACCCCTAGCTAATTTGGTTCCTATAACTGCACCCGGGAGTGCTTCCTAAGGAAGGGGCGTTAAGCAAAGAATCCGGAATAATGATGAGGCCAAGCACTATAAAGAAGGCGATGGGAGTAATGAAAGGTATGAACAAAAAATTCCTCAAAATTACATATTGTCCTCTCCTCTTTACGATTTTTGACTTGACCGTCAGAGTGCAATCGGCCAACAATAGTTGGTGCAATTCTTGGTCTCTGTCCTCGTAGGTCTATCAGATCATCAGAAAGCCCTATACCCATCTAGTTGAGCCCGAGTATCAAGATTTGGGCCTTATCAGCTTCTGTCAATATTCAAAGAGTACCATAAATAAATAAAAAATGACAAAAAATAGATTTCAAGATTCATATTGGAGGCTTTGATACCATTTAAAGGAAGATTACCGTTCTTGAACATTAAAATTAGTAAAATTCATTGATCAATTCACATATCAAAATATGTTATTCTATGATCACCATATGAATCTCTGAGATCTAATCATAAAGGAAGTTTAGAATTACCTCAATCAATTAACCGAACACAAGAATCCAATCTGACCCGGTCTCCAAAGTATCCACGCTTACTCTAAATTTCTCTACGCTTCTCCCACTTCCAGAAAAGTTACAAGACCCTATTTAAACATGGGTACCTCTATTTATAAAGAATTTGAAAAGCCAAAGTAACTCTAGAGGGTATGGGATCCTTATGGGATTCTTATCCTTAGGCTGTGGTACCTAATTTCTTTAATTAAGTCAAGCTCCGTTAATGACACTCTATCTTTTGTTAATTACAAACTAGCACACCACTAATTGTAATAATCCCTGTTACATATTGCAATTGAACTCCCAAAGATAAGAAAATAACAATGAGGTCCTTCTTTACAAATATTTATCAAATATATCCTTCAACTTCACAATATTCCTTACTAACCTTCAAGATGATAAAATAATCATTGTCTAAACC
>JAOXJP010212818.1:0-11846 GCA_025762735.1 Platanus orientalis
TGTCACACAATGATTGCTAATGGAGTGGTACCTATCCTTTGAGACTGGAGATGATTTAAAATCCCGGAGAATCCTTGACTCAGGATTGGATTTAGAGCACCCCTTAATGGGTGTCAACAGTGTGCCTGCAACCAGTAGGTGACAAGTCACATTGAAAAAGTGATTTACACTTTTTGGGGGGTGTTTTTCACTTTTGATGTGACGTGTCACCCTCTGATTATAGGCGTACCATTGGCACCCATTAAGGGAGCACACATAATCTTTTGGCTTGCCCCCCTATGTGAAAATCCTAGCTCTGCCCCTGTGTAGGTGTACTAGCATCCCAGGAATATCATGGCTCAATAGAGCCTTCTCTAGCAACCTAGATATTGAGGTACTAACAACAATATGTTCATTATCACATCCCCAATATACTACTGGAACTGAACACATCCTCAACATATGTACATGTCTACTCCTAGTAGTAGTTATTTACATATGCCACCTCTTTTAGTGTTGATCCCATATCAACCGCCGCAATTGTTTGGTCTAATTCTATGTGCCTAAACATATAATGTCATTTCCAAAAAGACGATAGACACAAGTTAATCCAATTGACTTTTCACAACCGAAAAGATTGTTTGACCCTACTACCTAATTGGAGGTCTTCATTCCAGTTTTCGTGTGTTCAACATTTCAACTGATGAGACAAGTCATGGTTGAATATTTTCCTAAAGGCACCTAAGGGCCTTCACATGGCTCTAACACTTGTCTACATATACTCGAGATTCCAAATATAACACACCTACAAGTTTTATGACTTGCTATAACTTTGTGCATCATATTAGCAACCAACCAAACATAGAAAATCTTGGTTCATAATATTGAATATATAGGATCTGGATTTTAACTGAGTATATAATGTTGGACATCACCATGTGTCTTACCATGTCAGTTTCCCAAGAAACTTTACTCAGTTCTGATGACTTACATAAGTCATGCATTGCCCTAGACCTACCACTCGAGTGTAGATCACAACATGTCAAATCATGTTCACAAAATATAACTGCAAGTGTCGAAGATTTCAACTTCTCAAAGCAAAGAAGCCTTCCTCTTCTGCTAAATGCATAAAACTACCTAATTGCAAAAACGTATCAGTCATGAACTATCAAAGAATAGTTCATTCCCGGACTGTACTGCCATAGGGAATATTTTTCTTCACTAAATGTTCCTTCATCGCATTTATATACTTCTTCCCGAACAAGGTTCAATCTCGGTCTCTATCATGAATTCCTTTCATTTGTAATGACATCCTATCGCAATGTACGCGAAAACTAGCAATTCACAATTTTCTTCGCGAGAGTGTTATAATCGCGATACTCCTTCCTTCGTGAATGCTTCAATTGTGAGTGCACATTCCTGAGCCACAATCCCTATCCAAAACTTTAATTTCTGGCCATTTCAATACGGGAGTGGACATATCCTCAAATTGTTAGATCCTGGATGTCATATCACCTACAAAAGCTACTAAGTTCAATAAACTCATTCACATAATAGGGTGGATTTTAGGGTCTTTAGGTTGCAGTTGTGCCATCGGACATCACGTCCTCAAGCTCCCTATATAACCCCCTTCCTAGGAGAATTAAACTAGATGTAGTTTTACTAGACTAATCCAAGGAATATTGGAGGTGTTGTTATCACGTTTCTTGAGGATAGTCAAGGCCTCCCACTATATGTGCAAGGGACTATGAGCCAAGCTAACCCCGGGATACAACCAAGCTCCGACTAAGTCCTGTCTCTCAATGAGGTACACTCCCCCAAAAAGACCATGATACCCCCATACAACTTATTGTCCTTAGTGGTCAGGAATGCCTAAAACAAATGACAATGAATTGTCCAAATTTTATGAAAATTTAGGTAGAGTTTTCCCTTAGGAAGGTAAACATCATACGTCAAAATTGAGTCACAAAGACAAGGTTTGCACCTCCATCACAGTTTCTGTTCTTTAAGGAACCACTGATCCCATGGAGGATTTGAGCTCAAAGACTCAAACATTTCCCTTCTAAGAGGGCGACAAATCATAGTGCAAAACAGACTCAAGTTCCAGGGACAGAAAGAGAAAAGAGAGAGATAAATATGGTTTCCATTGATGGCGGACCTCCCTTGGCCCATGTCCTTTCCTCCTTTTCTTCTCCTCTTATTCCTTTTCCCTTCTTCCCCTTTCTTTGTCTCTCGTTCTCCCTTCCTTCTCTTCTCCCACGAATAGGTTTCAACCCATGTAATGGAATTTTTATAATAGCCCAGCCACTCCCACCCACTCCCTTATGTGTCCACTTTCTAATGGACATCAATCATCATTCCCATCGCGATGGGCTAGGCCTATACGAACTAGCTTGCTCAACAAGCTTTGTCTCAGGTCTTTTGAGCATATTGCAAGCAAGCTCAACCCAACTGCGAGCTAGCCCCTTTGCGGTGCTGGACCATGATGGGCTTCCATCTCAATGACATAACCTATTGGGCCTTCATCGCAATGCACACTATACTCACGATCCACCTTCATCGCGATGCATCTTGGTTTGCTCACGTTTCATTTCATTGCGATGCACCATCATTGCAGTACACCATCATCGCAGTGTACTTTGGTCATGGTCCATCTCCATCATGGCACACTCACAGTCAAGGTGCATCTTCCTCGCGATACACCTCCATCGTGCACTTATCCTCACAGTGTGGTTCACTTCGCATTACACCTTGGTTTACTAGCAGTTCTTTCTTCACAATCAACCCAAGGTCTCATCTGGACCTTGTAAAGAAATATTGAGACCCCTAAGGCAGCTCTGCGATGATGCGCACGTGCAAAGTGCACCTCAAGTGCCCTTGTGCCCAACCCCTTACCCAAACCCATGCCTGTTTCTATACAGTAGCAACCAAGAGAGAGGGTTCTCTCAAAATACACAAGATGGGTGTGAGGGATAACTTATAGTTTGCAAATCTCTAACCGATGTGGGACTATTCCCAAAAGCATGCTTTAAAATCTTAAAAACACAACATGAAAACAGTGAAATAGGAAAGCCGTTAATGGCTATTAATAGCCTTCCGTTTTCAACACCATCAGAAAGGGTGAGATAGTTTTTATTGTTTTTCTTAATTGTGTCTGATCAATCTGTCCTAGAAGTTTTAGAAGTTTTAGTAGGAGCGAATGACATCTAAGAGTAGACCTCTAAAGCAACTCTTTCCCAATCCTAATACAAAATCCTTTGTTTCCTTATTCTTAAGATCATTGTTTATAGTGGGTGTCTTTTCAACATTTTTGAGTTCTATCACAGGGCTTAATCTTTTTGTTTCTCCCTATGGTCCTTGTTTCTCATTGTGGTAGTTAAGACTGTTCATCTTTTCCTTAAGTATTTCTTACATTTTAATTTGCTTATTTATATCTTGGTATTCTTGTACGTGTAAGCATCCATAACGTTTTTTTTTTTTTTTGGTAAATAGCATCCACATAGTCCCTTGGGGCCAATATATTTGAAAACCTGATTCAAAAACCTCGCTTGTAACAAATAAGCTGAGTATAGGTTTGAAATGCTGTCCCTCTAAGTGTAATGCACTTGTGTCATCATGTTTTCTTCTTTGTGGATAGTATAAATGTTTTATTTTCTATGATGCCTTGTAATGCAGATATGTGGATAAGCCATGAATTCTATTTCTTAGGTTACACCTCCGCAGAAAATACATTTCACTGTGTTATGTTGATCACCAGGGACTGGTAGCTGTCTATCAACGATTTGATTCGGGATTGGCATTCTTGTATTTTGCTCATGGATTAGTCATATGCTCGTTTTGCCTTCTGTATTTTTCATTTTGCTCCTTTCTCCTGTATTGCCGACCATCTCAGTCGCTCTTCTGCCTCTTTCTTATAAAATTAATTATTCATCCAGAAAAAAAAGAAGGTTAACAATTTTCCATGTGTAAAGGCTGCTGCCGAATTGTTTTGGTGATTCATGCATTCAGAGGCTACTGAGGTTTCATTGTAGTTACTTCTTACAATCTAAAAATATTTGTAAATGTAAAATGTAGATGAAACACAATGGAACGTAATTTTTTTACTTCAGTTAGGTCTGCTTTCCTCGAAGATTTGGTTTGATTGCAATATGTATGTGACTATGTGAGCATTATGATGGATAATATTGGTAACTTCTATGTGTTCTATGTAGGTACATAAAGAGCTAGTACTAGAAGTTTATTCTACTGTAATATGGGAGACTGGATTATTGGTACAATTGAGCATGGAAAATGCTGTCTCACTTTTGGGTATATAAGAGTTCATCATAAGCATAAACCTTGATTTCTTAAGAATAAAGAATAAATCCAATGCCATTTTCCTTCCCTGTTTCAGTTCCTTTGCATATCAAACTGAAGGTTGGAAGAACATGGGATCTTTGGATACTTTCCAGGAATATTATGAAGAAAAAGTTGTACAGCAGTCTTAAATTACAAGAGATTGCTCTTTTTCCTGAGTTACGAGAAAACTTGGTTGTTTTGAAGAAACCGGTGTGATGGTACATTGCTTAAGTATGTGATTACTTGGTCATTGAATTGAAGGTTCTTTTATGTTTTTTGTTAATTTAAGTTTATAGGAGAATGTTCTTTAGGTGTTTTGATCTAAATAATATCTTCATATGCAGGGGGAAACTACTGTGTGCTGTCATGGGCCATGGCTAAGCTGCTTGTCATAACTTTACCTTCACTCAACCTCGTTAGAGAGAATATACTCAGAAGAAATGGTGGAGTACTGCACAACTGCTAGTCTACACTCTACTGTGTCCAGGCTGATAAAGTTTGAATTGTAGTTCCAGCTATGTTGCATGTGGAAGAGTAAAATGAAAAAATCAACTCAAATGTGGAACTATGAAACTTCATTACAGGCCTTGAATGTGATGGGAATGGTACCTTTGGATGTGGCTGTGTAACTGGTGTCTCAGAGCTTATTCCCACCACATTTCCCAAAAAGCCAGTCAATAAAGTTTTTTTCTGGACTCTGCAAATTGAGCAAAAACAAGACTTCTGAAACAGAGAGAGTAAGTGGACTTTGTTATGACATGCAGTGGAACTAAGCGGATCGGTAAAAGAACAATTATACAACACAATATTTAATGTGGTTCAACAAGATTGCCTACATCCATGGGTAAAGAATCAAGAACTTCAACAAAAATGGTGAACAAAGAGATCAGAAAACGGACAAATGCAAGTTTCCAAATCTAAAGGCGAAAAACCCCAAAAGAACTCTCCACACAACAGTCTCGACAAAATCCTCAATCTGTTGTATTCATGAAACCCTCGTACATCCCTCTTATATCACAACATGCATCCTAAGAAACCCTACAACCCAATGCAGGCTAAACCCCTAAAACCGGTTTGAATTTTAGACCTGTCACAAATCTGGTACAAAAATTCAGCCACCCGAGACCTCGTGGTATAAATGGGTCATTACCAGGTCCCTCTTTGGATTGTACAAACAGGCTGTTCGGGTTGGATTCAAGACACTTTTCCAACATACTTGAATTTTGAAAGCTAATGATTTGAGAAGATACTTCCGGCACTACTTGTAGCAGTCGCAGATGGTTACCCAATAGCAACAAGAGTCGGTTAAGAGAGTGTTTTGCTTTCGGGATACTTCTATTTCTTGAGAACTATGCTTGGATTATGTGCAAACGAATCTCATGAGAACCGTGAAAATGGCACCAAAGGGGCTGACGCATCAGAACCAAAAAGTGATTTGCACTTTTTGGGGGGCACTTATCACTTTTTGGCACTGATGTGTCCGCACCCTGATGCCGTTTTCACAGTTCTCACAAGATTCGTTCTCACCTAATTTTTAGTGCATTTAGAGTACTAGTTGGCTTGGGTGAATGGGTTCGAATCATCTCCAATCTCAATGGAGAGATACCACGCCAGTAACTTCCCAACTTATGGCAAGAGAAAGGACATTTTGACAAATGCCCATGTAATTATTTACTGTGTATTTACCTAGACACACTTTGTCACGCATAGTGTCACTTTCTGAGTGGTACAGGTGTCACATCTATGATTTAACTGCCACGAATATGATTCTACTCCTGGGTTGACTCCATTGCGTTGGGTTATGTATGAGCTATTTTGAGTTGGGTTTGGTGGAGTGTTCAGCTCCTTGATTTGGACTTGGCACCAACCTGACCCAGTCCGGTCCAACTTGCCTTCTCTAATGAACCAGGAACGATGGATTAGAACCTTTGACCCAATCCAATCCATCGCTTCTGACCTAAACAAGAACCGACCATCGCTTTTGTTTCTTTGTTCGTTTTGTCCTTATCGGGTGGGCGGGTGGGAGGGTAAACAATCTATGGGGGCCCATAGCCTGTGTTAGCTCACGTGGGCCTGTGGGCATGTCGATGGGCTATGCATCCGTGCGCATTTATATTCCGTGCCCCCTCTTGCCCCTGCCTTGTCTGCTGCAAGTTATCCTTTTCCATCAGTTTCGCACGTGAGAAGTCCTCTTCTACTTGGAATGTGTGGTGCTCATCCAACAGTAGAGTTGCCGCGTCCACACGTGTGGCTATTTTTTAGGCACTGGAACGACAATACCATGTGATGGTTTTCCATGTGCAGCCAAGCAACGAAGTAGACGTCCGACAAAGGGCCGTGTTTGGGTGGCAGTGGGTCGTGTCATGAAATGCTCAATCCAGAACTAACCAATAACTGGTTTTTGTTGATCGGCTTCAAGATGCCAAACACTTTGTATCAAGGAGGATGTGAATATGAGATACATGGCTCAAAAAAAGGTAGTTTAACTTAATCTTATCTTTTGTGCCCTAAACTCAGTTAAACTAACTTTTTCTCGCCATGTGTTGCATCCTCCTAGCTTCAAGGGAGGATCGGGAGTTGATCATCAGTTAATTGAACACGAGGGAGCCCAAGAGAATAATTGTGTCTGTGGGGAGATTTGAATTCACGACTAACTTTTCTGTGATCATATGAGGAAGTAAATTAACTAATTGTCTTAGAAACTTAAGGTACTAAGAAAGGTATGAGTTAATATACTTAGGACGTGTACCTGGAATGTAATCATTTCATTTTAAATTTCGTAGGCATTTGTGGCCACAAGGTACTGGTTCAAAATGAACTCATTTAGATATGTACTTAATAGCATTTATCATTTCATTTTATAAAAACCCTAAGATGAATTCATTTCTAATTTTTGTTAAAAAATCAGTATAAATTTAATGAGTTCATATTGAACCATCATTTTAGGGCAACAAATGCGTTGGAAATTTGAAATGAAATGAATACATTACATGTGACTGCCAAACAGGCCCTTATCATATTTCAACATGCTCGATCAAACAGCTAGCGATGGCTGAGTACATATTTGTAGAGGATTTTTTTCCCTCTTCTTCTACTTCTCTTAAACATCTGCCGTCCTATTGGCACTACGTGCTTGTAGCTCTTTTAACCCAACAAATTACAAGGCAGCTTTGCTATGTAAGGTTATGCATCAAATCCCAGCTACTCTTTTCTTGCCTTGGGAGCTAATGTTCTGTCCAGGATTTTGTATGTCCTACTGTGACCTTTACCACATGCCGTGTGTTGGTTTTTTGAATTGGTTATTTATTTTAAATAGGGAGCAAATGTTCACTAGAACAATTTTTTTATTGGTACCTATTATTTCATTTGAAAATTGTTTTTTTTTTTTTTTTATAATAGTTTTAACCCTATATTCCTAGCCTTTGTGCTTAGGACAAGGTATGACATACAAAATCCTGGACAGAACATTTGTTCCCAAATCCCACCAGTTCCAGTCTATATGCAAAAGGTATTTTGAAAAGTTTAATGGGTTGATGAAGTGTATTTTAAGAAGACAAGAGAATGAGGACCATGTTCCGTTACCAAGTTATTTTTATCGGTTGGGGACTTGGGATGTCAGATGCCCACATCCGACTGGTAGAAATTCTCTCAATTTAAAATGGAGATTCATTATTATTGAAGAATAGAAGGGTAGCTGGATAGGTGAGATCAGATATGACGAATGCAACTATCCATGGTTCAAAAGCAAGAACAGGGTGGCTGTGGCACCAACCACTCAGTAGAGGCCAAGGTTCAAATCCCCTTAGTTGATGTAGTATTGATGGCTTTTTCTCTCATTTTGTACGGTTCATAGATATATATAAAATTGATTTTCCTATGGGTGTCAAATGCCCCCCCTCACCCCTCACCCTCAACCTCAAAATAAAAAATAAAAAAATTATGTCTATAGGATGGTGTCCTGGACACCAGGGGACAACATTGAAGAAAATGGGTAGGATTAGGTCTTCCACGTGTCATTTCTTAGTGTATAAGACACCATCATGGGCTGAACATTTTCTCCCTATAAAGATGCGAACCATCTCCAGTGTGAAAGGAGAGATACCATGTAAGTGCCTATCCATTACAATACATAATGCTTTTTAGAAAAAAAAAAAAAAAAAAAAAAAAAAAAAAAAGGATAATTGCATTAAAATGCAGAGGAGGAACCTGGAAATCTCCACAAAACCCCTCCCCTGTGGAAGGTGAGGCATCGAAGAGCCTTATATGGGCCTCATTATGAGTACAACCATTCACTATTCTTTTTATGTAAAACGGATTTCCTGTAGCCTTTTGTCTGTAGTCAGATTGAAGCACCAGTGGTGTCGGGTGACACATGGGCAGAAAAAGTGACCCATCACAAAAAATGAATCACTGCTGAAAGCCTGTAAAAAAGTTATCCACATTAGAGATAACCTGGCCAATTAAGATGGACATTTAAAGTTATGTGTCCAATAGGCACGTCAACAGATCAGCAATGTTGTTCATATCATAGCAAAGTTTGGAGTCGGGCACTCTAATAAAATTTGGGGACATCATCCCCCGGGCTGGATAATGAAGGGTTTGGAGCAGCAGCATGTATTGGCTCTTTTTTTTTTTGGGCCCTTCTTTTGGTTCTTAATGAAGTAGTTATTATACCAAAAATTAAAAAGAAAAAAAGAGAAAAAAAGACTGGAGGAATATCATGCCAATACCAATTCAGCATGCAACACAAAGCTGACAAAAGGGTATTTTAGTAAGTCCATAGCTTACTTATATTTATGGTGACATTCTTCTTATCTCCTTTGTATTTATCGAGACACCCTTTGTCAGGCATCATGTTTGTCACTGGTAAGTACTGGTGTGATATCTCTCTATTCAGACTTGAGATGATTCAAACACATGTCGATAAAAGTTTTGTTTACCATATTTTTCTCAAGGTTTACCTTGTAACAGACAAGGCCTTAGAATGGTAAGTACGTAGGGAAACAATGCACATTATGCCTAACTAGCCAAAAAAAAAATTATAGGTAGAATGGGACCTGGCGCACGTTAGAGGGTAATTGCTTTAAAGATTAATGTAGACACATATAGGTGTAGTGCCCACGCTATGATATAGGGGTTTTTAGGATACATGGACCACTCAAGAACCTCTCCTGCACTTAAAAGTGTTGCTATTGTCTTGTGTGCACCTGCATCTGCGATGCAACACATATCCAAAAAAGTGATAACATCCGCCCAAAATCATTTTTTGGGTATGCATCACACTATAGGTACATGCAAGACAACAGCTAGACTTTAACTGCAGGAGAGGATCTGAGTGATGTACACGGACACATTAAGTGTTTACAATCCAAAATATGACACATATGGACCCAATGTAAGATTTGCTAGGCTGGGATCTTCAACAAACTGTACCCAAAGAGAAAAAAAAAATCTTCAGCAAATATAAATTAATTAATTTACCATTAAGCTTAGATCTCAAAATAAATAAATTTAAAGTTAAAAAACGAATTAACTCATCCATTTTGAAGTGCAAGGAAGTCCCAAAATAAGAAAATTCATACTTAAAAGATTCATAATATCATTTTCAAACAATGGTTGAGATAATCCAACCATGTTGAACTTTGTGTAATGACAGATTAGTAAGGTTCAAAATCTTCTGCTGAAGGGCAAGGAGGATCTAATCCTCTTCAAGGCATAATATTGAGAATACTCATCGATAGAGCAATTTTATAAATTAATTACATTGGAGTCACTTAGATGAGACTCACCAATGGTGGATCACCATCTCTTAAATGTGTGACACGTGTTGTGAATATCTTAATCTTAAACTAGGTCTCCTATGGGGTGCCATTGCATATGCCAAATGTTAAAAAAAAAAAAGAAAAAAGAAAAAAGAAAAAGAAACATCTTCTCATCTACTCTTTTGGTTTGGTGGCTTTCCTCACAATTGTAGTTTTTGAACATAGAACACTCAAATCTCTTTGTATGGTTTAATAAACAAAAAAGGCATCTTTAATTTGTAAACATAACAATAGGGTTTTATAATTATAAGCTAATTAAAATTGACCAATCACATTGGGCAGAAGATTTTTTAGATGGACAAGTTTGCCAGAAATCTTCCTCTCTAGGCATTTTTCTAACTGAAAATAGTGTGGAAGAACCCAAATAATAAACAGTGGGGTACACAGCTGATGCAGACGAGGGCAATGAATAGTGAATACGTAACCAATAATGAACGATTTGCATGGCCAAGCCATTCCTCCACATGGCTAGAGTAGTAGTAGTCAAATAAAGAAAGAGGAAGGACCCACTTAAAAAACCCTTCTCCCATTATTTTGACGTAAACTTCTTATGGGCCCGAATAATGCCAACAGCTAATTATGGAAGACGTATGGGTTCGGTCTTCACTGTCTCTCCACCACAAAACCCCACGAATTTTGGCCCTTCACACGTACTATGAGCAGTCTCCTCCATCATCATCTTGTTTCCTTCGGTTTTAATAATAATAGAAAACTAACAAATGAGCTCCGTGCATGTACGAGATAAAATAAGTTTCAGATTTGGTATGAGCCTAAGGTAAGACTAACATCAGGAGTCAATGCAATAAAATAGAGAAGGGATGAAATGATAGAGAAAAGATATGAAAGACATGATGAATAAAGAAGAGAGAACTTGGGAAGAAGAGTAGAAAGGAGAAACTTGAGAAGTGGGGGTGTTCATGTGGTATTCTCTTAAAATATAATCAAAGGCAAAATTATAGGAAGTATTCACGTCACCCCGATCCATTACTTTAGTGTACGTAGATATATATATCATCGATGAGATTAGGATTTATTTTTTTTTTCCATAGATTCCATCAAATAATTGATGATGGTACGGTCTGTACGTCCATCAACACCCTTCATTTCTCAAGTCATTACTTATGATATTTCCATCACTGTTCTCTTTTTATGTCCTTCTATCTTATTTTTATATAAGAAAAGATGAGATGGACATGATGAGAGAACGAAGGAAAGAAAGTTTAAGAGACAAAACAAAATGCACAACTCTTCCCATTTCAAGGGCAGAGGAAGGAAAGCCCTTTCAGCTCTCTCTCATTAGGGATGGGAAGTGCATTTTTAAGAAGGGTTGATCATTTAATTAAACACACCAAATCCAGTCAGCCCGCCCGAAACCAGGTCAAGAATAAGAAGTTGGGGAATGAGTCATTATATGAAGGAAGAAAATGTTCTGTGATGACAAAGTGATATGGTGAATTATAAGCTGGCACACTGTTTCGAGTTCAAAAAAGTGTTCAGGTGTAAAACAGATAGAGACCAAATTCAAAAACACATCATGTGTCAGTCAATGGCACGTTTACATAGGCTTGTGTCAGCACAGGCAATCATTCTCCATTTGTAAAACAACGGGATTGTCGAATTTGGCTCAACATATCAATCCATTTCAGTTGGAAATGCCCAATCCAACACGAGTGTATACTAGGTCCAGATTATCCAACCCAAACCCGG
>JAOXJP010212829.1:0-25786 GCA_025762735.1 Platanus orientalis
ATAATTTTAAAATAATTAGTATATTATATATAATACATATATATTATGTATGTAAAAGTTCGGGCCTCGGGCCGGGCCTGGGCCAGGCTGAGGTAAGCCCAAGACCGACCCTCAATAAAAGTGCAAGCCTTGGGCCGGGCTCGAGCCTTCACCGGGCCGGGCTTTTTCGAGGGCCGGGCTAGGGCAGACCCGGCCCATGCCCACCCCTACTTATGGGTATGTTTCCTAATTATTTGATTTATTTGTTTAATGAAAAAACCATTTTCTACCATTAAGAAAACAAGTTAATTGTCTAGTTTTTTTTTTTACAGTTAAAAACATAAATTTTCTAGCTGTTATTTGACCGTTAGAGATAAAGAAATAGGTTAGCCATTTATGACTGTTGGGAGATAAATAATGGGCCATAAACAGGCTCCAATAGTTATATGGGTCAACTCTATAAATACCCAAGACAATATGTGTATTATGTATAAGTGAGAACATATTGTTACGTATATATTATATTTGAAGTTTGTCTAAGATAAAACACTGTAGAGAGTTCGCTAGGTCTCTGCTATTTAAAGCGAAATAAAAGGGAAGTTACTCTTGAGTCATAGTTTTGAAAACCGGACCGGATCAGACAATTTAACCCAGTTGAGCTTGAACCAGCACCCTAAACGGTTCTATAGAAGCTCAAAACTGTAATCTCCCAAAAATCGTATAAAACCTATAAACCCGATGAAAACCGGCCAATTTTTTGCAATCCCAATTCTAACATAACCAACCGATTTTTTTTTTTAGCAAATTAAGAAGAAAAATATAGACATGTGTCTTTCCAAATTCCAATTTCACTTTCCATGAATTGTTTTTGTATGTTTAAAAATTAAAACCTTGTCAGAAGCCTTCTAATGCATTATGTTTTTTAGTATTTTATTACATCGTACTTATGTTAAGCAAACCACAGTTAGACCATGTAAACCGACAGTCAAACCCGATTAGACCTGAACCATCCACCTTATCGATTCAATGGCTGGTCTGGTTCTCAAAACTATGCTCGAGACCGTTAAATCATGGAGCTTGACCATCTGCAACCCTTTCACACTGAGAAAGAGATTCAAAAGGGAACTTGAAATCAGGTTTAAGGACAGTGTCGCAAACACGCCTCGGTCAACACTTCATGGGTACCATTGTTCCATTTTATTCCTAGAAGTCTATAAGTAATTTTATATAATTTTCTTGTATTTTATCTCTTGTAATATGTGGTTTTGTAAATTATGTAACATGAAAATATTTTTCTTTGTTTAAGATTAATAATTAAAATAAAATAAAATTGTCAAATATATTTTTTCCAACAAAGATGTTATATTCTCGTAATCCCAAATTTTCACTTCTTGTAGTGATGTGGGGATTTGGATTTCTACTGGCAGAGATGTCAGAGCATGGTGGATTTCTACTGGCAGAGATGTCAGAGCATGGCAGTATGAAATCAATAGGAATTTTAATGATGTGGGGCCTTGGATCCAAACCAACAAAGATGTCTAAGCAGGGCAACAAATAATGTTAAGATGTTGTAATGATTGAAGGCCTTGGATCTAGACCGGCAGAGGGCATGCCCTAATTTCCAATGTTTGTAGTGATGTGAGGCCTTGGATCCCGGCTTGTAGACATGGAGTCGGGCAATTATTAGTCTACATCTATTAAAGCGATTTGATGCCATGGATCCCAACTAGCAGACTTAGATTTGGGCAACCCTCAATTCCCAGTTGTTGCAGCAATGTGAGGTGGCCTTCAATCTTGGTTAATTTATCACAATTTCTAATAACCAATTCTTTGAGAATGGGTAGACAGCTCATATTTGATAATGACTATAGATTTTTGCAAAAAGAAATCTCCAACGACTGTAAGGGCAACAATGGGATAGGACAGGAGAGTTGTTCTTTTTCTTGAAAACTACCATCCTCACCACCCATCATCATCATCCATGAAGGAATTTTCAAACCAGAAAATCCATTGACCATTAGTGATTTTAGATAAGGGGGAGGTTGGAAACCTTCCAACACATCATCAACACCAACGTCATCTTGAACCTCTCTTGTTGACCTCTGCTTTAATTCCAAGTGATGAATGTTTTGCTTATCCTTTGATCTTGAAATTCGAGCTTCTTCTCCATTTCTCACATTTTCCAGGGATGAGATCTTTAATTTACCTCAGAGATGCTGCAGATGCCCTTGCTCTCCAATACCACATCGACTATCCTTGCCCACCACAAATATGGGCAATGTTTGAAGATGGGTTAATTGTCCTATGTTCTCAGGCATTAATCTCATATCCACATCTTATTCAATATGTCTCAAATTAATCATCTTTGTAATACCTTCTGGAAGATCATAAATATAGCAACCTAAGAGTTTCAAAGTCTGCAAATTATGGAGATTGACTTCGGTAAATTTCCAATTTGTGTACAAGAAAGATTAAGGTATCTTAAATGTTTCAACTTGGAAATTGAAGGTGATAGCTCAAAAAGCATAAAAGCCTCCCAAATCTGGGTTGATATCCTCTGTGACGCCCCCTTCTACAATGCCCCATGAGGCAAAACACAAGGGGGTGGGACTCATTCACTCTCTTCATGCGATCCAGAGAGTGACATGATTAATATGGGGTCCAGGAAAAAAAAAGAAAGACCTGATTTAGTGTATGACGACCTAAACCATTTGGGTTCATTTTGAGGTTACTTTTGGGTTTCCATGCACTGTCTGGGAGAAGGGTTTTGTTCTGATATATTAAGTTTCACAGGATTTTGTGAAGAGATATTTTTTGGGGGTTTTAGGAAAAATCGTTGTAACTTGTAATCTTCACTACAAGGAAAAGTTTATTGATTGTATTCACCCATGGATGTAAGCAATATTGTTAAACCACATAAATTCTTGTGTTCTGTGCGATTGTTTATTTCGTGTTTCTATTTTCTAGTTTAAAAGCAAGACAAGTTGGTGTAATCAGAAAGTAATGGATTTGAAAACATAATTAGAAAAAATGTTACCTTAGGATCAAGTGATCATCGGGTTCTCAAATCAAATATGGAAATAGAAAGATATAATTATTTCCTTCATGTTCTTGAGAAGAATGACCAAAGGACCATTTGGTTCGAATTCTAAATTTAATTAATAATTGTAATTCTAGATTCTCATAATCAAATTCTAGAAATAGAATTGTCAGAATTAGAGCTTTGGGGAGCTAATTTCACACTACAAAATCAAAATCATGTTTAGTTGAACAATGTTCAAAAACGATATTCCAACATAATTGTGCATAAAATACCTAAATTTCTCATATATAAGACATTAGATTACCAAGATCATAGTAAATGTATAAAAACACAACCTCACATATATGTTTACATATAAAAAATTCATTCAACATACCCTAAGTGTAACGCCCCTGAACCCGAACTCGGATCTCATCCATATGCACCCTGAATTCAGAGCCGACACATCGACACTTGATCCATATTTCATAACATGTGCAGCCATATACTCATATCATATAAGGTCACACATTTACATCATGGTATCATAATCCATCTCATTCAATAATATGTGGAAGCATGAAAACAAATGTTTATGCCTTATCAAGACATAGCCCTTATTATCATTAATGATTCAATACCTTTACCTTTACCAAAAGCATATATAACTCATTCATAACATGTAATCATAAGCAATCCATATCAACATATTGTACAACGAAAGCATATAAACCACAATCCATTAGTGGTTTCATTCATTCATATAGCTATGGAAAAGAAAAATAACCATTTATTATCAATATCCACATTACCATGTCTATAAAAGTAAAGAACCATCTATCACATGCTCCCAATCAAAAGTGGGAGTCCCAAATCTATACTATGTTTATTACACCATGATCTATCATAACAACATTTATTATATTCATTCGAATAAAAGAAATAATGCACTAAAATATGAAGTCTTCATCTCATCTCATAATACCCCCGTCTAGCATGAATCACTTCCATGCATCATCAGTCCATCATGTACCATCACAACCGATGTCAATTAGGGTGAGTTTGACAAGCTCAACAAATACAAATGCAAACCATTTCTAAGAGATAAAAGACAGTTTGCATATAGGTTTCTCTTACATAACATAAACATGGATAGCAATATGAAGCTCAAACAATAGGAACCAATAACATATGAGTTCATTGATGAAATTACATAATCAGCATAAACATAATCAATGCCATGGACAATAAAGGAGGACATGCCATAATATAACGATACGTGTAGTGCCACACTCCAAAACTCATACATGTATAGCTACGAATTTTGGCGCCTGACATTAATCCATTCACATCAATGTCATTTAAATTGCTTATAAATTTTTTTCGCATATTTCCTTTCATACATATGTAGCGGAATCTCATAATTAAACCATAACCATTCCATTAAATTTAAAATCTACAAACCATATTCCATAAATAAAATCCCATAGTTTAACATAAACCCAAATAATAATAAGTCATCTCCATAAAATTAGAACTTTAAATTAAACTAAAATTGAAATAACTGAACTAAATGAAATCAAAATAAGTCTCCATACAAATACTGAAATAAAATAACATAATGTCTAAAAATAGCTAAATCAAATCTCCATCATCGCTTTTCTTTATGGAATCCAGGCTACTCGTATACTTTATCATCCTCAACATCTGAAACAACGGTGTCAACTTTGTAAGTGTGACTAACTTTGTAAATAAACAGGAACACTACTTAACATGCTGAAACAATTGGACCAGTGAATATGAATATTTTTATAATCAAAACAGAACAAAACATACTTTCAAAACAATTACTTTACATATTAAAATAATACTTATAATCTAAGATAGAACAAATAACATATCGGAACAGAAATCAAGATGTATAACTGAACAAAAACATAATCAAAACTGAAATATTAAACTAAACAAAACAAATATATGAAATTGAACTGAACAAAACAAATCATTGAAACATATATACATTTATAAGACTTGCTGAAACAAATATCTAAATCTCACACACTTGCTGCGAGCTAAATAACAGATTACTAAACCATTTACTAGAAATCCCCCACACATGCTGTGAGCTAAATAACAGACAACAGAACTAAACAAACCCATCTAAAATCCAATGGTAAGATACCACTATCTCACGCCTAGTGGTAAACATCAAATAGACATCATCAATTAATGTGATCCAACGAAAATGGTACCTGATCGCATCTATTTAAACCTAGTGAGGAGCTCCATCAAAATTGCCTCTTTGATGACAAAGGGGTTTCATGTCATAGTTAAACATACATGTTCATAAAAACAAATACAGATACTAGCAGATATTAAAACAAAACAAAACTAACAATCTTTAATAATTTTTAGACAATGTAGATCTTTGAATCAAAACAGAAAACAAAAATCTAACCCACCTAAGAACATAGCTCTACAGATTGGCATATAGAAAATTCTTTAAAACTTTCTTAAAAATATGTTTACCAAAAATCCTTTGAAAACTTATTTTAAAAACATGAGATTCTTTCAAAATAATTTAAAAATTGAGTAGAACAATTTTTTTCTTTTACAAAATAGAGATTGAAATCATCTAAGAATCTATTTGAATCAAAATCAAGAAATAGAACATGAGCTTGCTTGAAAACGAAATTTTTTTCTTTCAAAAAAATGTAAAAGAAATTAAATAAATTAAAACAATCATGGTTCTTTGTAAAACTTGTAAATAAACGGATCTAAGAACCGAAAACGATATAATACAATGTAAAACATTCAAATAATTTACAGAATAGATTTTCTTTTACAAACTCTTTCATAAGAACTTAATGAAAGCAAAAACCTTCATGGATCATAGCAAAACTGAACAAAAACGATTCTATGAACCTAAGAACAATCAAAACAATGTAGAAGTATTCATGTTTACTTACCTTTTGGTATGAAAATGAAACTAAATCGAAGCTTCAAGTTCTTTCTTCAAAAGTCCCAAAATTTCTTGCAAAACCAAGCTTTCTCACTTGTTTTTTCTTTTAAATTCTTTAAACTTCCAAACTTCTTCAAAAGATCCCCTTTATTATGAGTTTCTATGTTTTTATAGGCTTAAATAGCAACTTTAATCCCCAATTTCGTGTTTAAGTAGGTCTCTAGTGAAAAAGTCCTTAAAATTTTATAAAAATCATGGTTGTACGAAAATTTTCGTTTTTATGATGGCATCCCACTAAGAATTTTTTCAACACAAACACCCGATGGAAAAATGGTCATAACTTTGTGTATAGAACTCAAATTCACTCACTGCTTTTTTTTGTTGGAAACTAGACTTCAAGACTTTTTCAAGAATATATAACTTGCTCTCTAATTCATCCTACATTGTTACTGGTGTATTTTTAAAGTTACCTTAAAATATATTAATTCAGAGCATACTATACGACATAAACGTCTGATGGGAAAATTGTGAGTTCCTAGAGCTAGAGTAGGGAGATATGACTATGCACGAATATGTGAATAAGTTTGAGGAGCTCTCTAGGTTTGCTTCATCCCTTATTGCTAACAAGGCAATGAATGCTTTAAGGTTCCTGAGGGGATTTAAGTTCAGCATACATGGTCGAATTGTTCCCTTCGGTGAGACCACCTATGCTGCCATTCTCCGACATACTCAACTGATTGAGGGAGAGTAGATGGAGAACCAAAAGTGAGAGCAGAGGAAGAAGATATGTCATGACCCAGATCAGAAGGGAAAATAGCTGGCTCAGTCTTCCAAGAGATCACACCTACCCTACACTACTAGGACAGATTAGCAACCTTGTAGGAGGTGTGGTAGGAGGCACAATTCACCTCAGTGCCTTCAAGAGACGAGGACTTGTTTCATTTATGGGAGGTATGGACACATCGCCTTATATTACTATCAAAGATATGAATAGTAGAGTCAGCATCAGCAACAATAGTCACGACAACATGCACACCACCTTCGCCACTGCCATAGAGATATACATCATAGAGGCAGTCAGAGAGGTCAAGAAAGAGGCCAAATATTTAGAGTTGACTTTTATGCGATGACTAGGGGTGATGCCCGAGCTTCCAGCAATGTAGTGTAAGGTACTATTGTGTATTTCATTTTCTTACCTGTGTAACGATTGAACCTAGTTCTACGTCACTCACTTATTTCTCATGTGTTTACTTCTTAAATTGGGATTGAACCTCAACTAGTTGATTTTAAATTTTGTGTTCCTACAACAGTGGGTGCGACCATCATTACAAAATTGGTTTGCAACTCATGTATTTGTGGGTAGGAGATCAGGATTTGATGGTAGACCTAATTTTTCTCCAAATGTCTGATTTTGATGTGATTCTAGACATTGACTGGTTAACCATGTACTACTCTAGTGTTAATTGCTAAAGCAATATAGTAACCATCTAGTTACTAGGATAGAGGGAATTCTTGTTTGAGGATACCATGGATCTACCTACTACTAGTCTTAATTCTTCCATATGTGCAAACTATCTAATGTGAGAGGGATGTTGTGGTTTTTTTGCGCATCTGTGTAAGGTTTAGGGAAAGGAGTTAGTGTTAGATGACATTCCCATGGTTAGAGAATTCCTTAATGTGTTTTTCAAGGATTTTCTAGGTTTATCCCCTCTTAGGGATATTGATTTTCAGATAAAGTTGCTACCAGAGACAACTTATATCTCTAAGGCACCTTAAAGATTGACATTTGTAGAGTTAAAGGAGTTGAAGGAACAATTGCAAGAATTATTGGATAAGATTTTGATTAGACATAGTGTATCACCTTGGAGAGCCCTAGTATTGTGTGTAAACAATAAGGATGACTCATTTAGAATGTGTATAAATTATAGGGAGTTGAACAAGGTGACAATTAAGAACAAGTATCCGCTTCCTATGATCGATGACTTGTTTGATCAATTAAAAGGTGTGACCTATTTCTCGAAGATTGACATGAGATCTAGTTACCATCAATTAAGGATTAGAGAGGAAGATATTTTGAAATCCTCATTCAGAACCAGATATGATCACTATGAGTTAAGAGTCATGCCTTTTGGTTTAACTAATTCCCTAACAACGTTCATGGATTTGATGAACAAGATCTTCAAGCCCTATTTAGATTAGTTTATTATTGTGTTTATTGATGATATTTTGATTTATTCTTCTATTCTTGATGATCATAGTGAACACTTGAGGGCTACACTATAGGTGTTAAGAGAGCACCAGTTGTATAATAAATTTAGTAAGTGTAAATTATGGCTATGACAAGTTTCATTTTTTAGGACATGTAGTGTCTTAAGAAGGTATCTCAGTTGATCCGACAAAGGTTGAGGTAGTGATGAATTGTGAGAGACCCAAGACTATTTTAGAGATTTTAAGTTTCTTGGGATTAGTTGGTTATTATAGAAGGTTTGTTAAGGGATTTTCGACCCTAGCTACAGCTCCTTTGACTCGGCTAACACAAAAAGATGTTGAGTTCGATTGGATAAAGGAGTGTGAAATGAATTTTTAACAACTTAAGAACTATCTTACTTCAGCTCTAGTGCTCATTATTCCATCATGAGGTGGTGGTTCTAGGTTGTGTTCTAATGCAGCATGGTAGGGTAGTGGTCTATGTTTCTAGACAGTTGAAGAATCATAAACATAACTATCCAACCCATGATTTAGAATTGGCAACTGTGGTATTTGCCTTGAAGATTTTGAGGCATTATCTATATGAAGAGTAGTTTGAGATCTATGCAAATCACAAAAGTTTAAAGTATCTATTCTCTCAAAAAGATCATAACATGAGGTAGAGGAGGTGAATGGAGTTCCTTAAGGATTATGACTACATCCACTATCATCCAGGGAAAGCCAATGTAGTGATAGATGCTTTGAGCCATGAATCTAATGGTATGATGGCTGGATTAATGGTTAGGAAATGGAAACCTCAGGAGTTTATTGGATATTAGAATAACATATTTAAATTGCATGTGGAGAATGCTACTACTAATGCTAAATTAGCTAATTTGGTCACTTGGTCTGATTTTATTTGACATATCATTAATACCCAAATGAAGGATGCTAAGTTAGCGTAGATCTATGGTGATGTTTTCAAAGCTTAAGGCCAAACTTCAATATTCAAACAGATTGTCGATTGTATTTTTAGGGCAGGCCATGTGTTCTCGATGATCTTGACTTGAGAAAGAAATTATTAGAAGAAGGCCACAAATCTCAATATAATCTACATCCGGGTAGCACCATGATGTACAAGAACTTGAGAACCAAGTATTGGTGGAACAACATGAAACGTGATATCACACATGTCCAAAGTTGCTTGGTTTTCTGAAGCGTAAAAGAAAAGCACCAAAATCCTATAGGTTTAATACAACCCCTTGCTATTCCTGAGTGGTAATGATTCTATATGGGTGATTGTTGATAGCCTTAATAAATCATCCTACTTTTTGGCCATTAAAACTATTTTTTTCTGTGGAGGGTTTATCAAAGTTATACATTAAAGAGATAGTGAGACTGCATGAAGTTCTAGTGAGTATTATATCTGACAAGGACTCAATATTTACATCACAATTTTGGGGTAGTTTACAGTTTCCATGGGTACTAGACTGGAGTTTAGTACAATTTTCCACCCTTAAATGAATAACATAAAATAAAGGACCAAATAGATACAAGAAGACATATTGAGAGCTACATATATTAGACTTTTAGGGTAGTTGGGCTAATCATATTCCATTGATTGAGTATGCATACAATAATAGTAACCAAGCAAGTATTGGAACAGAACCCTATGAGGTCCTCTATGGGAGGAGTTGTACATCTCATCTTTGTTGGTACGAGGTTGGTGAAAGAATACTGTTAAGACCCAAGTTGGTTCAACAAACGTCAGAAAAGGTAAACCTTATTAAGGAACGACTTCAGGTTGCTACGTAGAAAGAAAAGTTATGCAAACAAATATCAAAGGAATCTAGAATTCCAAGTATTCATGTATTCTTAAAAGTTTCTCTTTCCAAAGGTATTACTCTCTTTGGAAAGAGAAGCAAACTCAGTCCAAGATTCCTTAAACCTTTCGAGATTTTAAGTCGCATTGATGAAGTTGCCTATAAGTTTGCCTTACCACCCAAACTATTGGAGTACACAATGTGTTCCATCTATCCATGCTCATAATATTAATGCAAGACTAATCCCATTTTATTTAGTATGAGCCTATCCAATTTAATGAATAATTATCCTACGAGAAGCGCCCTCTTCAGATTATGGATAGGAATGAACACATCTTGTATACTAATAGTATTCTACTCATGAAAGTTTTATGACAATATCACAATCTCAAAGAAGCAACATGGGAATACGAGGATGTGATTCGATAGAAATATCCATAGCTACTCGTTTTAGCTATACAAAATTTGAAAATGAAATTCTTTTTAGGGGGTAGAATGTAAAACTCCTAATGCGCTTTTTCCTTTTACAGGGGCAGTTTGGGAAAGAAAAAATAAAAGAAGAAAAACGAATAGAAAATAAAGGGTTTTTAAACCCATTTCGTTAACCGACTCAAGAAAGAGAGGGAGCCAAGAGAGTTTGTGAGAAAGGCAGAACGCTTGAGAAGGAGAGAACCAGGGAAGAAGAAGATGGAAAAAGGGAAGAAGAATAAGGTTTTTGCTCACCAGCATTTTAAATCAAGTAAGTAACCCAACCTTATCCAGTTTATAATGAGTTGTTTTTGTTTTGGTTGTTGTAAGCACCCAATTTTGGCACGATCCCTAATTTTTGGTGTTTCTCTTCAAGTCAGCAGACGTGCAGAGCAATCCCCAACCTTTCTTCATAATCCAGCTAATTCCAATCAATCAAATCCATGATGGTCTTGATGCCTCTTTCTGACTAGGGAACAAATGTTTAACCCAATTAACACCATTTATTTTATTTTATTAGTATTATTATTACTATTCTTAATATCTTTATTTATTATTTTATTTTTAATTTTATTATTTTTATCTTTATTTTTATTTATTTATTTATTATTATTATTATTCATCTTTATTTATTTATTTATTTTAATAATAATATTATTATTGTTATTATTTTTCTTTTCTTTTCTTTTTTCTTTTTTCCTTTTTCTTTGCTCTCTTCTCTCTTCTCTCTTCTCTCTTCTTTCTTCTTTCTTCTTTTCCTTTTTCCTTTTTCCTTTCCTTTCCCTTCTCTTCCCTTCCCTTTCCCTTTCCTTTTCCCCTTTCTTTTTCTTTTTTCCTTTCTTCTTTTCTTTCTTCCTTTCCCTTTCTTTTTTTTTTCTCCTGGCCACTCGCCCTTGCGTAGAGGAGAGGAAAAAACCTTCTTCCCCTCCTCTCTCTCTCTTCCTCTCTTCTCTCTCTCTCTCTCTCTCTCTCTCTCTCTCTCTCTCGATTTCCCCTCTCCCTCCTCTCACCTCTTCTCTCTCTCCCTACTGACTGTCCCCTATGTAATAAAAGAGGGAAACCCTCTTCTCTCTCTACTGCCCCTGCACCCTCCCTCCCTTTTTTGATCTCCCTCTCTCCCTCATGCAACCTCTCTATGCTCTTCTTCCCCATTCGGCAAACCCCCCACACCCCTTTCTCTTTCTCTCTCCACTCCCCTCTCATCCTCTCTGATTTCTACAAACCACCCCACGTGACCTCTCTCTCTCTTCCCCTTTTCCTCACATAACCCCCACGCCTCCCTACCGGTTAAACCCTCCTCTCCTCTCCTATCTCCATGCTCTAGACCCAGCCAAACCCTAACCTTGGCCAACCCTAGACACTCAAAACTTGCGTACACTCTACACCCCCTACCTGGCTTCCCTATAAAACCCAACCTCACCAATGGCTACAAGGAGAGGGAGTTGGTCAAAAAACCCTAAGGAACAGTGCAATTTCTCTGAGCTTATCCTTCCCTTACACCCATATCAAAATTGAAGCTCTGCCTAAGCTGTTGAAAATACTAGAAGAGAGTTTTGTGCAAGTGTGCTACAAAAGGGAAGGGTTTAACTCTTACCCCTTGATTCTTACAGGTACCATGAATTCTGATTATTGTGTTTATGTTTATGCTTTTTTTAGTTGCATTTATTTTGTTATTTACTAGTATTCACTAACTTGATTTCAGCTTTAATAGAGACTTATGCTCTCATGTTATATATATATATATATATATATATATTACTCCTTATTACTTTATTTTATTTCTCACTGTGTTCTGTTCTGAGATTTCTAGATTTGGGTTTTTCACCCACTATTGCTGATGGGCTACTTGAACCTGTAATTTGGGGAGTTCATTTTTTATGGCATTGCTACTTGATGATTAACTCAATGACATAGCAGGTTGGTGAAGTTCACATATACATTTTATGGGGTTTTGCTTGTGCTAATTGTGTTTGGTTTTTTTGTGTTTCTATTAAGAAATGATGTTGCTATAGGCTTGTTGTTAGGGCATTTCGCTATGATTATTTTCTTTCTTTATTTCTTTATTTCTTTTTTTTTAAAAGATTGATGTGTTTGCTGAAGAGAGTTCAGAAATTCATATGACCTTTTTCTCTCTCCTCATTGTTGGCTGGTTTGTGCATTCAGTCTAAGGAACAAAAAGAAGCCTTTCTATGCTTCATGCCTATTTTTAGATGTTTGGCTGTTTGTTGTTGACTGGATCTATCAACATTGGCATTTCCATCACTAGTCTGGTCTAGAGTGATGAACCTCTAAGCATGGTCCAACCCAATGAAAGTGTTGCTAACTTCAGATTAGTTAGTTTGGTTGGTAGGATGGAATCCAAATGTATCTTAATTCTGTATAACTAATGCACTCCATCATGATTTATGTTCATTGTAGCAATTTGCTATAATACATTCAGATTTTGTTAGACTAGACACTTGTGGAAATGGTTCTGGTCAGCATGTGAACATATAAAACATCTTATAAGAAAACCTAATGTTTGGAATCTATATAAATGTTGAAATGATGGGGTACTAAAATACGGTTTTGAAATTATGACCATAATCTTCCAAGAACCTTGAATTAGTCATGCTACACCTATGTCACACAAAGTACAGCATGCATAATTCCTGAAATTTATTGTGGTGTGCAATTATTCCATAAGGTTCATGAGTTCTTGAAATGAGCATCCATTGCTAGGTAGTTTATCTTATTCTGATTGATTCTCCTATTCATCCGTCTTATTGATTTCTAGATTGATTTCTTTATAAATCAGCACTTCAATTGGTTTATTCCTTTTCCACTATATAGCCTAGTTTTTATGCTCTATTCTTCTTTTATTATGGCTGATGTAGTTGCTATCATTTTTATGGTTTACCATTTCAGGCTTGTTTGAACGAACCTAAATCAGCAGAATACTAAGTGGATCAGAAAATAAACCAGATGTTACATTTATAAGAAGAATACCACGAACAATTGCTATTCCACTCATCTTATCACTACTTAATGTGATATTAACACTGCAGTGAGTAGTGTACTTTGAGGATTTCACCCTTTCATCACAACGTGTTGACACCATGTGGATTGGGATGTGGAGTGACTGGTGAATGCAAAAATGGCTTGTAACTGGGAGCCTTGGACTCCTTGTTAATAGAACATTGTGCTTTAAAAAAAAGGTGGTGGGAGCAACTAAAAAACTCATTAGATTTATACATTGCAACATCTATTTCCCAGACCCCTCTTCTAGTATTTTGGTCTGAAACATAAAACCCATACTTTTACCATCCACAGTAAACCTTTAACTTGTTGAACACTGTTAGGAACCATTAGTCATCAATTTGGAAGCCTACGGGAGCCCTATTATTTCCCCTAAATTTGTCTTGAACCCATCAACCCAACTCTTAGTGTTATTGGGTAGTGGACTTGGACCTTTCTCTTAAAGGGTTCTCCTCACTATTGATCTGATCGACTGAATATCTGTTCTGTAGATTTGAAGCATACCCTAGGTCCTTGTAGCAGCCTATAACTGTATCAAACCCTCTGGCTGCTTGCCCTAACTTCTTTGAACCTGTGACAGGTTGGGATATCTTTCTTTATTTTTTTGAACTTCTAAATCATACCTGAATCGTTGTTTTAAGATCTTTGTGACAACCTAATTTAAACACAGAAATCCCTACTCAACCAATCCTCTATGTAATCCTATTTTAGCTTCATGTTTTTCCTTTCTCATTCCATAAGCCCGAAATCTGTAGCATGTGCTCTTAGTTTCAGTTCTCAATCTTAACGGAGAATCACCTTCTTAAACCCTTGTTATACTCAATTCTATTAGACTTATTTAATATTGTCACATTATTTTAGTCCCCTGTTTCCTCTCTTAAAACCTTGTTATTTATTATTAAGTCAATCTTTAATTAACTTTGTTTCAACCCTGTTTTCCCTCTTTCTTTATCCTAAGTTTCTGCTTTGTTAACTTCAACCATTATTCTTTACCCTAAGTTTCTGCATTGTTAACTTCAGCCTTCTACAGTTTTGCTTATGGTCTGAGTTCTGTTTTCTGTAGGGTATTATACTGAAATTGCCAAACCATTACTTATTGGGGAATGTATGACTCTCGGGTAAAGAGGTATAACACTACCACTGGCTGTTGTGGGTATTCATAAACTAAATCAGTAACTTATAGCCTTTCGAGTGTTATTACAGCAGCTCCTATTGAGCCTATTCCTCTTTTATCATATTGATTCAGCTGCTCTTCTTGTTTAGATAAGTAGTTGGTTACCTTTTACAAGATTCAGCAAATTTGATTCCTTTATGAGACAAGCTATAGATGCATCACAATTTATTATTTATTCTTGATATATACATTGTGTTGGCTATTATTTGGAGTAAAACTTTCAAAAATCTGTAGGTGTTTAGAACCATTGGCTAATCTTCATTCAATATGTCTGTCTTCACATCATGTAACTGAATGCTTTACATAATCCCCATAGTTGGAACATAATTTTATCCACTAAAACATTCAAGTAACTTAGTCTTTGAAATTTTCTTAGTAGTTCTTATATGTAATCAAAGGGGAATGATAATTTATGTATTTAGTGCTGAATGAAATTGTTGTATTCATGTAACGTTAAATACAAAACACTTTCATTGTTTGAGTACATGTCATGGTTGTTTCTTTAGTGTTCCAACAACCTCATAGGATCTCCTGTTATGTATAGATGAACTCTTATCGAGCCATTCATGACCATTCAAGAATTAGATTTTGTCTTAGACATCAATGATTTATTTACTTTAAATTTGATTGCTTTCATATGGATTATTTTTTTAAACTTTTGACAAGTCTTTATGATAGTTCATTCATTACTTATTACTTACAACTCTTTATATATTCTTGTTCTTATTTATATTTGCAGTTGAAACAAATTTAGTTGTTTATTGAAACATGTCCAATTTTTCAATCAGTTTACTCCCTCAAGAATATATTATTTGGCAACTTATTAAGAGTGAAAAAGTCATCATCCTTGTGCACAACTTAGATAGAAATGCAGATTGCAATTTTATAGTTAGGAATTTAGGATGGATCTATCTACCTGTGTTTTAATTTTTTTTATATTCAAACCATGATCAATCCTTGATTTAGTGTATGTTGTAATGCATTCCTCAAATCAAATTCTTTACTTGGCATACAAATCTCATAAAGATTTGCTTTCTTTTTGTTTGAGCAGCAATTTAATATAACATCTTTTAGAATCTTGCTTTCCTTTTTTACAGTCCATTATGTAGTTCTTACATAACTATTTGATTGCTCTCACATAAATAAGATATCATTACATGCTACTAACCTTTCATGTCTCACTTGAGTATGTGAAGATCAGTAAAAGAGTATGCTTACTAGTTTAACCCTCTTAATTTATTATAGAGGATTTGTTCCCGAGCAAACCATTCTATATGAGACATCCAAAGGCCTTGGCGGTCGCGGTCGGGTGGCAATGCACCTGTGTCTGATGTAGCAAGTAATCGGCCTATTTAAGTGGCCTTACTTGCATAGTAATTTAGGTGGATGTATTAAATGCTTTGTATATGACTTATTTTGGTTGTATTTTGAATTTTTTTATGTATTATTAAATTTAGTGGGTTACTTGAGTTAGCTTGAATGTAATCTCATAGTAGAGATGTTATGATATTGATGTGATACAGAGTGTCAGGTGGATAGTGATGATGTGGATGTATATTATATTTGGAGTGTTTTTTTTAACTGTTGACTATCAGGTTATTGAAAAAGTACATGGGGATCATTATTCATCCCCAAAGAATCTATATTACAGTCGTTATTCTGCCGAAATTTCAGCAGAAATGGCGTATGGATTCTCTGCTTAATCTCAATAAAATGATATGAAAAGTACTTGGTGAAATGAATAAGTAATAAATCAAGTTGACCATTAGACTATAACGGATTTAAAGTAGGAAACCGCAAAAGCAGATGAGATGGGGTGTCTAACACCTTCCCCAACTCATAAGGGAACAACTTACCTTAGAATCTTTAGGAGTTGACCAGTTTAAGTGTGGAGTCAGACATTTCAAACCCTTTTCAAAACTTAGATTTGCTTTATTTTCAAAACTGATGTCTAGTCACATCGTTACAAAGACTAGTGGTGACTCCAAATCATTGTGGGATTTTCCTGCAATAGTTAAGTCTCGTTTCAAAAGGGATTTACTTGTCATGCAAAAATCGAGGCCCATAGTTGTAAACCCAAGTTTATATGTTGAATAATTTAGCTAAATCATTTATAAAATTTATGGTTAACGCATAATATGAGGTTGAAATCTTTTGTAGATTAAAATGTAAAGGATATGCCATTACATGATAACATGCACATTAGGGTTAGTACATAACTAAACATAACAGCCTAATTTGTACTATTTAAGTTCATTTTATTATGAAAATAGTATTTTGAAAATTTATGGTGATGCTTTTTCTTTAATTTGTAGTTTAGAATTCGATTCAGATAGAAATTCATGTGTTGCTTGTTGCTTGGTCCTTGAACGGGATAGGACATGATGGAATAAGATTAGTTGGAATTTAAATTAATTTTATACCTTTGAAATAAATTTCACCTCTTTTCAGTTGTTGCTTAATGTGGTGAGCATGATGACAAATTAAAAAATTTCATACATGTTGTCTTTCCCTCTAAATTGGGTAATTCTGTAGAATCCTTTCCTTCTTGGGTTAGGAAAGTGAAGACTTATGCTGCCAAAATTAATTAATGAGAACTTATGTAATTATACAAGCTAAAACCCATTAGAATCGGCACTTTAATTCTATTTTAGACATTTTAAGTAAACAATATGTTGGATCCTGGTGTTATACAAATAATATTTATCTCTTCTAAATATTATCTAACCCATCTGAATACTATCTTTTTAAAACCAATGGATTAAATCTATTACGGGCTATGTCGAATGATGTTTTAGTTTGTGTTACATGATATTAAAATCTTTTAGGGGTCATATAGATCCTTCTTAATAGCATGGTTCAAAATCTTGTTATCGCAACTCATATGACAGACCCGAGAGATGGAGATGTCTTGTGTCTCGTAGCTTATTGCTAAAACCTAGAAACAAGTGAGAAACGGGTCAAATGAAATAATTTTAATTTGAAACTTCAGGATTTTATAGAATAATCACTAATTTACATGTAGGAATCATTAAATATAGGAAACAACTATCTATGATGATTGGGAGAACTGTTACATTTATGACATCCGTTGTCGCCTATGGAAACGCTATGTAAGCCTTAGAATTTTTTAATGTAATCTTAGAAAATGTTAAAATAAACATTATTAAATACTTATAAACCATTATACTTCATTAAACACTTGGGTATCAATAGTTGGGAATCGGTACCCTCGTGACACACGGTATCGCACATGTGCAGAATTTTAAGTGTTAAGAGGTTGATAAATAAGTAAAAAAACACTACACATTACGAAATAAAGTTATAAATACACATCCATAAAACATAATCATTGATACAAATGTATAAACTGAAACAATAATATCATTCTCATCCATTGATAATACAAAGTATTATAAACTAATAAAGGTAAACTACAATAGTAAAAGTGTGAAGCTAGAGTAAAAAAATATGATACAGTAAGATAGAGTCATAGAGAATAATACCAGTGCCAAGGGCCAAGACTGCTTCCAAGTTCCAACCAACTTAATCATCATCAATACCGTATAGAATTTTGGAGTGGCTGATAATCATCATGGCTATCCCTGTCTGGTAGATATTGTTATTATGAGTGTTGTTGATATTGATACCGCTCTTCTATTAAGTGTAGTAATCCTGCCATCATATAGATGGATTATGCCATACCTGATAGTCGAAAACATATCTCTCGATTGTTCCAACGGGATTGAGAGGTTCGACCCTCCTGATCATATGATGATGATGTGGATGCGGTAATGGAACTGAGCCTACCAACAGTAAGTGAGAATCTGTAGTCTATGTACTATTGCTGCTGCTACTGACCAGGTCTAAAGCCAAAGATAAACTCAATCCATGATCCCTCCTGACTGTGTGTACTACTACTAGTAGTAAACTGCAGATATTAAGGAAACATATTGAGGGTGAGGGTGAGGGTGTTGCCAAAAAGAAGCCCTACTGAGGCTCATGCTATCAAATGACTTTGTCAATGTATCAGCTGTGTGATGGGAGGAACAACTCCTCCTAATCTCTCGTAGTCTTCCCGGACCTCCACCCTCGATTCGTACCCCTTTTCTCATAATAAGATGGATAAAGAGGCATACGTGTACCATGGTGTGTATCCTGAGTGGCATGGTCAAATGTATCATCTCCTATGAATGGGCTAAGGGTCTCTGACTCGTCCCACTGCCACCATATGGTCTCTATATCGTACCAACACCACCACCATCCCCTCCATCATCATCACTATCCTCATTCTCATCTTCCTCATCATCATCATAATTATTATCACCTCTTTCATTACCTCCTTCATCTTCATTATCATCAAGTTTCGTAATGACTATTTGTATAACCTCTAACAAAATTAGATCCAGTCCAATATTAAGGTAGTATTGCTATTGAGGATTTAGATAGTATGTCGAAAATCAAAGAAATACATAAACATTTCAAAATATTACCTTAACTAATAATCAAATAAATATAACTTAAGAAAAATAAAATAAGTTGTCAGCCAGATGTAGTGGGTGGATAAACAACTTCATCCATCGAGTATTAATGATCTTAATATAGCCTTTGTGACATCTTGGGACAACTGTCTTAATTGCTTCTTTCATTAACATTATGGACTCATAAATGTATTCCATGGTTGGTTTTGTGTCCCCATCTACCATCTTTAGGACCCTCACCACTGGCTCTAATATGCTCACTACCATGTGACACCAATCCCAGAAAGAATGGTTACACATAATTGATTCAGTTAATCATCGTACCAAACTATCACTCTCCCTATAATCATACCACTAGGGTGCAGTAAATAATTTCTTGAAGCCAGCCTTCTTGTTTATGATACTTTACAATGCTATGTAGTTGGTAGCAAAGTTTGTAACACCTGACTACACAATATCACCTCAACATCTCTCTCTCATCATCGGTAATACATACCCATGGTTATATATGAAGTTGATGACCGTCCTATCATCTTCCACTGCCCTCCTTACACTATCTAGCTTTCCTATGTCCTTAAGCGTGAAGTCTATGCAATGGGTTGTACATGGGGTCCAAAATAGATTATGTTTTTTCATTAACTTCCTTCCACCTTTCTTAAAATTGCTGTCATTATCTATAACTAATTGGACCACATTTTTTTCACTGACCTCCTTCATAACATCCTCTAATAAGTCTCATATGTATTTGTAGTCCTTGATAAACTTAGATGCCTCCATAGATTTCAAGAACACGATGATGTCATTATAGTAAACCATAAAATTAATGATTAACTGTCTCGTAGGACCAGCCCAACTATCACACATGATAGTCACCCCATACTCTAGCCATTTTTTTTATTCAATCCACATATATACCCATCAAGGAATTTTTCTTATGGTCAAGTACTTCCCCATCACCTCATATGCAGTGGGTGCCTTCACAACCGGCCCTGCCTTTGCAACCTCATCTATAAAATTCTGAAAGAGAGGACTTATAGTTGCATTGGCTGCATTTCCATGAAAGAATAAGAATTTTGAATATGTTTGACCCACATTTTATCTCATATTCCCCCACATTTCTTTTAGCCCTCTTTGCTTATGTTCCTAAGAGGAGCATAAAGCAGGATCAATGGGAATGGTGGTAGGATGATCCCTCATACTAGAACCTTTACAGATCTCACATTTCTTTTGCTCCTCTGTCTCATAATCAAATGGATATTGTATTTCATCATCATCATCACTATCCACATCCACATATCCCTGTGTGGCATCCCTCAATGTTACATCCCTATCAATCTTTTTTATTTTACCCACCTCTTTCTTTGCCAAGTGATCGTACATTTGTCTCCTAATTTGGGGTGAAACTTTGTCACAACAGGATACCCCTCTAGGTTGTCCATTGGCTAGATGATGTTTCAGTCGAATAATCCCACCACCATGCATTTGTTTTTCACAAAAGTTACACTTTGTTTTTCTTTTATCCCCACCAATCATAGTGTCATACTGCCACCAAATATCTTCATCCTCCTTTGGGATACTACGTGACTGGCGAGGCATATTCGAAATCCTGTAGATAAAAATAAATTATATAAATAAATATACAAATGTAACATATGTAGGCTAGCTAAATAGATAACATGGTTCAAAATGACTACATGACCTGAGTACATGTTTGATACTTTAATGTAATCTTCTTCTTTTTTTAATATTGTTATTAATTTTTTGTAAAAAATATAAAAATAAAATACAAAAAACATAATAGAATTAAGATAAATATACTTTTTATGTTTTAATATGTCCAAATATGCTTTCTGAGTTTTTTCTTATTTTTTGGCATTTTTTGGAATTTTTTAAAACTTTTAATTATTAAATAAATACATAAAATATTTTATTTTTAGAAATCTACCAAATTGATATATTATGTGAAAAAAGAGATGTAGTATTTCATAAAAAAAAATTAGACCAAACATTGCTCATTTCATATAATTTTTTGATTTTTTAAAATTTTTTATTTTTTTGAATAAATAAATAAATTTTTTTTTTTTCCCAAAATTTTTTTTTCCAAGAATTTGTAAATCTATCACAAATGTATAACATACAAAAAATCTACAAGGATTAGAGAAGAAATAGAGAGATGACCAAAAATTTTGTTGAGATTTGGGGTTTCAAGTTCGATCCGGCTCAAATCTACCTTTTCAAACGAAATGAACTCAAGTGGGGTCATAGATTTAGGCTATGGAAGCAAAATTAAGTAAAAAACTACAAAAAAAAAAGAAAAAAGAAGATTTTTTAGAAAATTTTAAAGCTTCTGATAGGGGGTTCCTTCCAGCTTCGAGACACGAGACAGCCTGTCTCGCGTCTCCCTCTTCAATTTAAGGCAAAAAAGTGAAAAAAAAACAAGCAAATTATCACACGTACTGCGAGACACGTGCGATACGCACGATACGTCTTGCGAAACATGGTATGGAGCTCGATATATCGTGATATATGCCTATTTCGTCTTGAATCCCTGCGTTAGCAGTACGTTTGCACGATACAGCCCGTATCGTGCAAGATTTTGAACCGTGGTTCCACATCACCCCCTCCTGACCCTTGTTCTAGTGAGACCATCTAGTTTCATTCATTGATCTACACACAATCTCACTAGCGGAAGTAGATTTTCATTAATTGTGCAAGGGATTGAATCACTGACTGTGAGACAGTCTCCAGAATCTATCCTTAGACCCCAACCCTCAACATCCAAGGTTTCAAACTTTGGTTTCGGTCTAAATTGTAGCCTTCATAACAGTAGAAGAACTCATCAAATTTTATGGAAGTCAATGAAACATTGTACAATTAGGATACTAAGGAAACATTATGGGAATGGTGGAAATCTTAGAAACTTCAAGAAATGGTCCAAATTTTTTAATTTTATCTTTTCATGTAGTGGCCTTTTTTTGACTTACTCCTTGTACCTTCAAAATGTGGGGGAGTGGAGGTTGATCTTCATCCCCAATACACAACTCAAATGTGGAGTTTAAAGCAAAAGGAAGCAAATGGATTGGTTGTTTTTGTATCTTGAAGGTCTAAATGAAGATTCTTCTTCTTTTATTTATTTATTATATAGCTTGCTAGTTAGAATCCTGTTCTTTTCCTATGAGTTGGAGAGCACAAAGGGTCTGAAGAACTCATGGTCCGAAATGTAGCTTCAGTCGACCAAAACTATGTAGTTTATAAATTGGATTCAGCAGTAATTCGAACAGTTGACCTCTATTCGACCATTAGTAAAATGTGTCTATGGTTAACAATTTTTGTAGAAATGTGATTGCAGGCGTAATTATATGAACTGGTATTAATTTGTTATTGATTATTTTTAAGATTGTCAATTGCAAGGTTTCATTATAGTGAATGGTGACAGGTTAAAATGATCATGGCAACGAACAGACCTGATGTCTTGGATCCTGCACTTCTTCGTCCAGGCCGCCTAGACAGAAAGATTGAGATCCCATTACCAAATGAGCAATCAAGAATGGAAATCCTAAAAATCCATGCTGCTGGGATTGCTAAACATGGTGAGATTGACTATGAAGCAGTAGTAAAACTTGCTGAGGTGAGTCTTGCTTGTCATCTCTCAGAGCAGCTCATAGGCATGAACTGCTGTATTTCCCATCTGTTACTTAAAAGCTCCATGCTTTGCATTTATTGCAGGGGTTCAATGGGGCTGATCTTCGGAATGTCTGCACTGAAGCGGGAATGTCAGCAATCCGTGCCGAACGTGATTATGTCATCCATGAAGATTTTATGAAGGTGCTTATCATTATGGAAATGGGTTTTATGTTTAGGAGTATGACTTAGAGCACACTCATGGACAGTGGCACTTCACCTTGCTATACTCCATTTGGTGCATGTGTCATTGTCTAACTGATGGCTTACTCTTAGACAGACAGATCTAACCATCCAATTAGTGAAGTGTTTTGGGGCTTTTGTACTTCTGTTTACCAAGAAGGATGCAATTGGATGGTAAGGATTGTCATGTTGGTGTGCTTGGGCTTGGGCCTTGGCCCATAAAAGAAGGTGCATTATTGGATCGATTATCTAAGAAAGATAGGTGCATCCATCTTGACTCTGGGCAGAGATGCAGAGTGTTGTATAAACTAACCACTAACATTTACCTATTAGGAAAATTGTTCATAAATATTTCTATTCGGTTGGCAATAGGGCATGCATGTGCAGACCTTAAAGTAACTCAGAACCATGCAATGCCATCATTAGGGTTTGATTTATTATTTCACCTTATTTTGTTTCTTTCGTGACCTGCTGTGCTTCTCCTTGAACAACATAGATGTCAAGCTTTTATATTTTTGCAGACATTATTCTTTCTGTAAATCAGCATATGAGTGATTTCAGTTGTTTTTCCTTTGATTTCTAATTTTACGAGGAAAGGTTTGTGTCATTCAGCACTCCACTCCAAGGGTTTATTATATATAATGGATTTAAGATTAAATTCCATTTGCAGTGTTTTAAATTTGATTTTTCCTATTTTTCTGCTTAATCTTTTTTCAAATTTTCTAAAAGAAAAGTTATAGCTAATTGCACATATTTGTATCACTGAAAAAATTGAATGTGACATATCAAAGGGTTGCCATGCAAAGTCAACCAATACACGTCCACTTTGAACTTTTATGATATAGAGATTGTACCGTGGGTAGAGGATAGTTTCTTCTTTTCTTGTTTTTCTCCTGGACCTGTCGTACAACTTGCACTATACCCTGTTTTTCTGGGATTCTGTACATCTTTCATATCAGAGATATTTTGTGAAATTTCAATACTGGAGTGCTCTGTATCAGCATTCTGGTTTCTAAGATCTCTCTCCCCCTGAGCTGAGTGATGGTATGTCCAATTGAGAAACCATTACCCAATTTCTTTAATCAATTGCGTTAGGAGAAGCTCAGTGCTGTGTTCTGTCACCTGAGGTTTGCTTAATCAGCTTTGTATGATCATTTTTATGTAAAAAACAAGACTATATTTCAATTGGATACCTTCTTGATTCTTTGTTAGTTAATCTCTCTGCCCTTTGCTGCTGTCAGGCTGTCCGGAAACTGAATGAAGCAAAGAAGCTCGAGTCAAGTGCTCACTACAATGCCGACTTGGGGAAGGATTGAGTAGGTCGTGCACAGTGGTCTGTGCTTAAAGCCATGGATGCTGGGGCAGTGCATTCTCTCTTTCCCACCCCCATCTTCATATTGTTTTGTGTATTAGTCACAAGACATGTGAGTTTTATAAGTTATTTCATCGCAAGATTTCAAAAGGTTTGATGTATTGATTTTAAAGTATTGGGAATACTGTCAACAGGCCAAAGAAAAATGGTGAATTGGATAAGAATAAACAAGAGTTGATTTTGTTTGTTCAAGCAGGTGCTCCATTAAAAAACTTCAGTTTATTATTTGAGAATATGGATGATGGAATTGAACATCGTCAAGGTTCACTGGCCTACCTCTCATAATTCATTCCATGTGCATGATCCAGTTCCTCTTCAATCGTGACTCAGTAATCTGGACCTCATTCGATGAGCCATTTGTAAATCAGAAATCCCAGTTTATTATTACTATTTTTCTTTCAACATCACTGGCTGTTCAGTGCAGATCTCTAGGTAATACTGGACCCAAAAAAAATGAACAAAACCGGTTCAGTAGCATCAGGCACCTGCTGAATCAGGCTGACCCCTGGCAGCACCATCAAATTCACTTTAGACATATAGCAGGCGTGAAGGATCTTCTCCTGCCGGCCTATGACCCGCCAACATCCTATCTAATAGGTGGCAGGAGATGATTGGTGTGAAAAAGTGAATGGCATTTTTCAAAAATTGTAATTCACTTTTTCCCTCCAATGGTGTCCTGCCACCTGTTAGACAGGACCTTGGCAGGTCATAAGTGGCAGGAGAAGATCCGGTCTAGCAGGCGGGCTTCGATGTATTTCAATTAATAATTAGGCTCAGTACAATGTTTGTATTCTGGTTGCCCGTTGCCCAGTATAACTAATATTTGTATTATTATATTGTACGTCATGTTACGTAGAATACAACATATGAATACCTTAACCCGAACCCATCTCATCTCTCATTCCCATTTTGTATAAAGGAAAGCTGAAACCTCCCCAGTAGCATTCCTTTACTCTGACTGAACTCCATTGATCGTCTTTCATCCTTATAGTTCCTAGGTCTTAAACGTTTTTGCAAATATCCAAATTCGATCAAATACCACAACAACAACAAACAGCCTAATACCAACTGTGTGGGGTAAGTTACACGAATCCTATTCCGTCATTTCACTCTATATAGGGTTATATCTACTGTTAAATTACAAGCTGCTGTCATGTCTCTTCTTAGTTCTTACTACTTCAACCCAGGTCAATTTTGGCCTTCTTGTCCTTCTAGCACCTTCACCTTGCATCGTCTCACTTCTCACCCACGCATGCTTTTTCCCATATTTGGATTTATCCCTTGAGGACTGCAGTTGGAGGAAGGATTGTGTCCGCTTCCCTTACAAACTCTAACCTCCGCTGGTGTTATGGAGGTGGACTCATCAGCAATGAAAAGTTATTGACACTTTCTTTTCTTTTCTTTTTTTGTCTTTTTTTTTTTTGGGGGGGGGGGGG
>JAOXJP010212830.1:0-11846 GCA_025762735.1 Platanus orientalis
ACTCATAGGCTCACTCATTATACATAACACTCATAGCCTATCACCTAGACTTGGAATGAAATTGACAAATTACATAACGACTTAACAATTTCAATCTTCTCAAACCACAATACTATCCCTATCCCTTCCATTGTCATTGCTATTGATGTTGTTCACTAATGTATTTGAATTTTTTTAACAAGTAATGCATTCTTTGAAACAACAAGTTGGTATGCCTTGAATTAAGAGTTACAATATAAGAAAAAACATGATTATTCATACATTCAAACTTGCCTAGTAATTAAAGAGCAAATCTCTATTTCATAGATTAAGAACTATGCAAGTACAAAATTCCAGTAAATTCATTAATTAGTTTTCTATTCTTGAGGTTCTTTACATCCTCAAAATCAATTAATGGTTCATATTCCATCTCCCATGCTACATGGAAGAAATTTGTTACTACATAGACCTAATTGTTTGAGACACTTGAAAATACAGCTATATTCCTCATAAAAAAAATAAAATAAAAAAAAAGAATACAACTCTCTCCATTGGACACTTTGGAACCTAGAGTGTAGGCACGACATTGATATATGAGCTCTTGGGTCATGTTTTGTAGTGGTAATTGAAGTGATTATCAAAACTGTTGGAACTTTTTTTTATTGCCAACAGAGAATAGTTCGATACAATGGATTTAAGATAGTGGACAAGTTATTTTAAACACTATCTTATTCAATATCTAGAAGGAATCTGAAAAAGAAAAGCTATAATTTTTATTCTACTTTTATATGGTAGACATTCATATGAATTGGCCCAGAATATTTCTAGTTCATTGATATAACATGAATACCTTTTGCAAGTGCTACCACTTTGTCCAAATGACATTACAAGTATGACATAGTTTAATGAATTAGTTCACCACAAGCAAAGTAACAAATAAGCAAAACTCTTGTAGGCATAATTTGCAAGGGAAAAATAAGAGATATGCAAATCATTACAATTTTTTTATTGCAAATGTCTCCCTCCATGAATATAAGAATCCCACAATATATACATTTTCTGTAGCAGCAAAAGCTATAAAGAAAACTAGCTAAATTCCTTACATCTCAATGACAAGTCCAGCGTGCAGATTCTATTAAAGTACGTATAATCGTCTTTTGCAGCCAAGTGACTATTGACTCTCTCTACTATCTCCTCCTCGTACTCCAACCCTTCTTCCAAAGCCCATGAAAACACAACATCTCCCTCCATTTCAATCACTTCAAAAGGAGGTTGGAAGCAATTCCCATTGTTCTAGTAACTATATACTTAGTTTGGGTTAAGTTCTATCTTGTTTCTTATGGAGAGATTTATAAAATACATGTACTTACAAATCAAATGTTATTTACAATGAAAAATCCTTGAAGGTATGTTTAAAATTCAAAAAATTAAAATCATTATGTATTTCTTAAGAAATGTTATCTACTCACGAGACTTGCCAGCCCAAGCCACTACCATTGCACCAAAGCAATGACCCCCAAGCCTATCCAATACCATTTTATCCAAAAATTCTAAGCCTATCCAAATATGCTGATTGTGCTGACCAACCCATAAGCTTCTAGCAATTGGAAGTTTTATGTTACATACAACCTAAAAGGGAAGCAAAGAGCTTAGCTGAAGTCATTATGCCAAGTTTGTACCACTGACATATTTGAAAACACTAAAACTAGCTAACAAGTAATCAATTATGCTTTATGATCATTTCACGTGCCAAAGTCCCCTTGCTTATATCAAGCTTCCCATTGTGACCTCCTGTATCACAGACATTCTTGTCCAACAATGCTTATTCTCACCATGTTACAGGTAATCATTTGTTTTTTGGTCTAAACTTTGTTTCTTGAAGTTGGTACTTTGTTGATTGTGCACAACACTCAATTGCTTTATGTTTTTCTAGATTATACTTATCCTCTAAGCTCTAGTAGCAGGATCCTTTAAATCTCTCTATAATTTTTGTGCCAACATAACAGCATGACCACCGATACAAGATAGAAGATTTCAATCTAATGTATTTGCTCAGGGATTATAGTCCTGCCTATAGAAGCTTAGCCCATTTTTTTTTTCTCTAAGATAAAAGGTCTTATGCCAGGATTGAGGACTATTCAATCTAACAGCTATGTGACGGTTTACAGCTCTGACAGTAGACCCATGTCTATTTCATTAAGCCATCTTCATTGTTAGGGGTTGTGATGTAGTAAGACCAAGCAACCTCTTCATCCCATGAAGTTATCAGTTCAAAATTCTATTTGCATTAAAGTAGAATCATACACAATTTCAAACAGATACAAGCAACAATCATGAATTGTTAATTGAAGTACCACATGTAGTTGGATATAGTGAGATTCTCTCTACCTAAAACAAATATTTATGTTCTTCTAATTGCATGACATGTAGTATAGTTAGGATGCATGCATACTCAACATTCCTTTTGCCTTTATATAATCAAACTGTATCTCAACATTCCTTTTGCCTTTATATAATCAAACTATATATTTTGTTATTGAAGTCAACCCCTTATGCATCATCTTGTATGAGCAGCCACTACTTATATGTTGCTGCTGGTTTGGGTAGTTGTAAGCCAGGTCAACAGGGTATTATAGGGCAGTACGTGGGCTGATTGAAGACCCTTCACTTATTTTAAATGGTTGGAACCAATGTTTTCATACTTGGATCAGATTAACTGCTTGAAACAGACCTATAAATCAAGCCCCTAATCAGGCTGGCCTGTCCCATACTAGAAAATATGATAAACCAGATTTAAAGGTTGAACTAACTGGTCAATCTATTTTGTTAAATTGCTGAAGCATACTTGGAGCTGAACATTTTATTTTGTTTTATTTTGGGGCCATCTGAATAGCTGATGTCACTAGGTTGAGACTTATAAAAAAATTTCACTCATCTGTTTTCAATTTTTTACTGTTCATGGTTTGTGTTTATCTTCTAAATTAAATAACTTATGAAAAATTTTATGATACCCAATTACACTTTTTGCACACACATGTATGCAAACTTGTATAAAATAAAGATTGTAACATACAATTTATAATGAATAAGTTCTTGAGAGTAATGAATGTTGGTATAGTTTTTCCTTAAAATCTGTGGGAAATTTTCAGTGATGTCATAAGAAAGCCTGAAGATCTTAGGTATGCTCAACAATTAAATGTTTAAAACATTGGCAAGCAAGTCGGGGCCTTAGCTTGAATCCTAGGAATTCCATCTTCAACTACCTTTGGTTCCTCCATGTTTTCTGTTGGTACTAGAAGTCTATTTCATACTTATATCAACATCTGCTATTGAGTGTATAGATATTTTCAATTTTCAAATACCTTCCATTACACTATTGTTTTACCTTTTCCTAGATGCAAATTTCAGGTCTTACAATCTATCAATTGTAGTTTGTCTCTATGCAATGTGACAATTTCTTGTACATACCCTTTAATTTTATTCTAGAGGAAAGCTCTTTCCTCATACTGCTTTTCTCAAAAGTGCTTTTCTCCATTCTGAGATCCCCATGTCCTTTTTGAGAGTCATTACTAATTTAAACTGTAACCTTGTACATTTTTAACTTAAGTTAGTTTGATGGATTAGTGTGTGTTTGTTTGAAGTTCTCAATTTTCAGCAACCCGTGTTCATAAACTCTTTGAAAGTGGATTGCACAAGAGACCAAGAATTATGAAAGACATGGATTCTAGTTCATATATTCCTATTTAGTATTTTATAAGTATTTCTATCTCAAGTATGATGTGGAGTTGTTCGTTTTGTTCACCTGAAGACTTTGCTTGGTGTCTTTCTTGAAGGGGTTTCTATTCCCTTTATTTGAAGTTACATCTCTTATTTAATTGGTCTATGAAATCTTTGTAACATATGGGAAAAGAATTTAGCTCATATTGCTATTATTGCTCAGAATGTTTATGCTACTAGTAATTATCTCATTGGTTCTTTTCTAATTTATTTGGTTTGTTTTTTACCTCTATTCCAGGGTGAGCCAAAGTGAAGGGAGCGTATTGTTTTACTTAAAGACACAAAATTGATCTTTGAACACATAATCCAGATGCGTCAAGACCCACTGTAGATTGATTGATTGATTCTTGGCCATTTGATTTGTTGACCTATTGGTTAGTCATGGATTTATTCCTTTCACTCATCATCATCATCATCATAATAATAATAATAATAATAATAATAATAATAAAATTAAATTTATATCAGTAAATAGTCATGTGACAAAGATTTGGAGTTTGAACAGTTCGCCAAGAACTATAAATTTTTCAATTGGAAGGAATTTGGAACCAAAAAATTGAGATTTTTTCAAGAAACAATCATTTCCATCCAAAATCTATGAACTATAGCAAAGTCAAAGGGGGTAGTTTCATTTGCATCATGATTGAAAAAATGCAAAAATTAAAACAATGACACATTCATATAAGATATGCAGAAAATCAACCAATATCCAATTACTGAACACACACACACAGAGAAAAAAAATTGTGTACTTTCTGATTTCATATTATTTAGTCATAAGAAAGAAAAATATTTATATTAGTGCATTCTTAATTTGAATGTATCTTCATGACACTTTGTGATGCTTACTTGGGCAGTTTCAAAACTTTGAAGTGATTGGAGTAGAGCATTTGCTCTCTAATGCAATAGATCATGGTAGACTTTTTTAAATTGATTATTAAGAGTTTTGATCATCATTTCAAATGATAAGAGAAGTATAACCAACCCCAATCACACAAGTTGATGATCAAAGGATAGAGAATGGTGTTTTAGTAAATAGATAGAAAAACCTCATATTTATCAAAATACCCTTTAATGATGGTGTCATATGCTGATTTGGGACTGGCAACACTTCATTTCATTTTAAATCCACTTGACTTAATCTCTTTTAAGGAATGATTAATTTGTATTTAACCCATTTCGTGCTTAGAAACAAACATTTTTGTCACTTCCCACAAATATTTGTATGGCAATTTTGTGGTGTAATTTCTTTATGTTGGATATCAAAGGAGACTGACATTTACTTTTGTTATTTCCACTTCTTTCAGGGAGCTTAGGAGCTTTGTTGGTAGATTCAGCAAACATGGAAGCATGGGATATCTGAGGAAGCACAAGGGCAAATTTATGAAGTGCGGAAGTAGAATTTGTTTTTTGTAATGATTGATTTTACTTGGTTATTTATCTATTTATTTATTTTTGTATATGAATGAATGAATTAATTGTCTCTTATGAAGATGTTATTTGAGGACTCATTTGGATACATGAATTGGTGTAATGCTTCTTTACCAGGTGTTAATACTCATTTTCATATATAAGTTGATACAATGCTTCTTTATAAAGTGTCTAATACAGAAAAAATAAATGAAAAAAGCACATACACTATTCACGACATTCGAAAACTCCGGCATCCACCTAAGGTTTGGGGGTAAATACCAACAGCTAATTGAAACCCCCTTCTTCTTTGTCACTCAAGAACGAACCAGAGTTGTGTTATATATTTTAACAATCCAGTTAGGAGTATCTCAGTAGTCATATCTGGAACTCTATGATTTGTGTGGATTGGAACCTTTATCGAGACAACAATTTAGCTAGAAAACTTACCCATAAACATGACTTAAAGTTACTCTATAATTAAAATTACACATTTTTATGAGTAGAGGTTCCTTGCACATAAAAGTTCATCAATCACATGAATTAAAGTTATTCAATTTTGTCACCAAACTTACACATCTTACATATCCACTCTCATGACTTAAAGTTATTCAACTTAATAATTAAAAGTTACATATTTTTATGAGTAAGGGTTCCTTGCACATAAAAGTTACCTAATTTCATGACTTAAAGCTACTTAATATTATAAATACATTTACACATTCTTACATACCCACTCTTGCAATGTAAAGTTACTCAAATTCATAAATAAAAGTTACACATTTTTATGAGTAAAGGTTCTTTTCACACGTATAAGTTACTCTCATAGCGAAGTTGGCAAAGTCTGTGGGTGTTGCACCATAAACCTAGGTTCAAAACCCGTTTTCACCTACTAATAAATTAATCGCTAATGTTTACCTATAAAAAAAAACTCACACATTTTTACAAGTAGAGTTTCTTTGTTCCTACATATAAGTTACTTGTATGAAGACAAGTGCCAGATAATTGAATGTAAGGAATCATTTTATTTTGATTATAATCCTCCAAGAATAAGTTACTGACTCTCAAGATTGTTACTAAGGTTGGTGAACAATGGTTTTAAATTTCTTGCCTTACAAAGTTCCTCCGAGCAATACCTTGGATCTTTTTTAACAGTAAAAACCATTTCCAAGGAAGTGATTAAAGCTTCCCAACTTATGAGTTATATTCTTTAGAAGCCTATAAAGTCATTCTTATAGTAAAACCTTTGCTACTCCAGAGTGTTCATGTACATCATTCATAGTCAAATCAGTCTACAAAGAGACATTCAATTGTGTGAGTTTCACAACTTCGAATGAACTTATAGTCTTAACTGGATTCACCAAAGGCGGATTCTCTTGAAGCACTTGTCGGAGCCAAGTGTTGTTGATTGTCCATAAGAGACATGGACGAGAATTTGCCCACCGGAGACACTAGGCGTGCATTTATAAGGCGTAGGATTTCTGCGAATACTTGTAAGTAAATTTCAAGTTTTATACTTTCTCTTGTAATAGTTTTTAGAACTATTAATAAAAAATATATAAAAGCTTGAGGTGAGCCGGTTGGAAAGTGGACATAGGCCTGATGTGCCAAACCACTATAACTTCTAGTGTTGTGGTGTGACTCTTTTTTTGCTTTGTTTTACATTATTTATACTTTAAGCAAAATCTAAAGTGAAACTAATTACCCTGCCCCCGCTTTATTATAGGCATAGGTAATGAGGAGCCCCGTGGTATATTAACATTCACTTATTAATTTACCTAAGTTATAATTTTATTTTGAGACAAGTAAATTAAAGGGAATTAAAAACTGGGCTAAATAGTTAAATTAATTTAAATTACAGCTATTCACCTCCCTCTAGGATCTTTGGCGTTGGAACCTTTGAATTTTCAAACCCAACTACCAGTTATTATATTATAAGGAAAAATAGAACTAGCTGATCAACTATAGCACAATTAATGCAATGTGTAACATTAATTTGTTAAATTTAGTAACTTTTATTTTTAGCGGTAAATAACATCTACTCGTAATAGTGTTATCATCTTTTATTTTTATGGGAGTAACTTTACTCGTGCTAGTATATAACTTTGTTTGTAGGATTAAGAAACTTTACTTATAAAATTGTGGTAGATGACGATCCAAAAAATTGTGGTGTTATTATAAAAAAATTTAAAACTAGTGATCTTTACAGATCAGAATTGATGGATGGGAGATAGACCATATACTGCTTTATGCTTAACCAATCAAAGGGTTGACAAAAAATTGTGGTGATGCGTGTAAAAATGTGTAACTTTAATGAAAAAATATGTAACTTTTAACGACAAAATGAATAAATTTTATTGGTGAATTGTGTAACTTTTAACTATAGTAACATTTGGTTTAGGGACATTGTCGCTTAGTTCTTACCAACTTTCAATATGTAATCGACATGTTACTAGCTGATTATCAATCAAATAAGAATCATTGATTTCCTCTGTTTTCCATTTCTTATGCATTCAAAATTATAACCAACATAAATATGTAGCTTTTACTTGCGTAATGAGTAATTTCCACCTGTGAAATGAGTAACTTCTACATGGGACTTGTAAAAATGTGCAACATTCTCCTTTGAAAATGAGTATCTTTTAATCTTGGAAGTGGGTAACTTTATTTTACAAGATTACAATCAAGACAAAAGGAACCTATACACCCAAAAAACATAACGGCAACACAACTATTACAATTTGCTTAAGGAAGGAATGCTTTACACCACACAAGAGTCTCATAATGATCATACTATATACACTACAATATTTTAGGTTTTGACAATTAAAAAATACATGGATGCAACCTTAGAAAAACCTTTCGCAATAACTTAATACACATGGTCTGTTGTGGTAGATGATGATCCAAAAAATTGTAGTGTTGTTATAAAAAAAATTAAAACTAATGATCTTGATCGGTTAGGATTAATGAATCAGAGATATACCAAATACTGCTTTATGCTTGACCGGTCAAAGGACCGGCAACAAATTGTGGTGGATGCTCATAAAAATGTGTAACTTTAATGAAAAAATATGTAACTTTTAACAACAAAATGAGTAACTTTTATTAGTTAATTATGTAATTTTTAACTATAGTAACATTTGGTTTAGGAGGGCATTGTTCGTCAGTTATTACCAACCTTCGGTGTATAATCGACATGTTGCTAACTAATTATTGGTCGAATAAGAATCATTGATTACCCATGTTATCCATTTCTTATTCATTCAAAATTATAACCAATAAAATCTGTAATTTTTTACTTGCGAAATGAGTAATTTTATGCCTATGACTTGGGACTTATGAAAATGCGTAACTTTTTCCTATAAAAATGAGTATCTGTTGCACAAATGATAAACAAAGAATGCAAGTAATTGCACATGAATAATAAGTTTTATAGTGGTTCGGCACTCTAGGCTTACGTCCACTCTCAAAGGCTCTTCTCCCAGTGCGGTTAATTTTATTAATAGTTATCCTAAATTATTACAAAAAAGTTTAACAAACTATAAATTCACTTACAAGTTCAGCGAGAATCCACTCGTATTGTAAGTTCGCACTAAATGACTCCAATGGATGCTTGAGAATCTGCACTTGACTCTAGAAAGTGCTAGAGACCCTACCCACCTCTATTGACTCTGGTAAAGTCTACAAGTTTGGATGAGTGGTGAAACTCCTTTTGTAGTTGATTTTCAATTTCCAAGTTGATTTGACTATGTTGCATACCTTATTTGGAGGGATAAGGATTTTATTGTGGAAATGACTCTCCAAGCTTACAAAATGTACATCTACAAAGTTGGTGTTACGCTTAAACTAATGATCTAAATTAATAAATCAAAAATTTAGGGTTATCTTTCTATCAAGTATACAAGTGTTGTAATATTGAACAAGGTCAAATCCACAGGGGTTGACTTGTGTAATAAAAATCAAATATTACAAAAGAAGAGAAATGAAAAAAGAAAAGAAAAGATATTTGATTCAGGTTTCCACACTGTAGTATGAAGTAGTAATAATGTAAAAATAGGAAAATAATAATAAATAGACCTAAGGCTTCAATGATCCATCTGATAACTTATAACTTATTTTAGATCAAATTATCTCGGTTAGAATTGAAGAAAGATTCTAACATAACTGGAAGATCACACCGTTTAAACATAAGAAATAATTATAGAATTAAATGTTTAGAACAACTGTGTACTTTGTTAACAAGTCATTGGGACTTTCTAAGCATTTACTGTTTCCGAAGTTTAAGATAAATCAAAGAAAGTTTATAGGCTTGAATAATAAACAAAAATAAAAAAATAAAACGTTCAATAAAACAAATATTGCATTAAAATCCAAAATAAAATTACAAATGATTAAATTTCACCTCTAACCTTAGTCAAGCCTTTAACCCATCATATTCACAATAAAAGCCATGAAAATAAAAGACTAAAACCTTAAAAATTAAGAAGAGAATGGAGGATAAGAAGTGCACATTTCATTCATAGCTACTCCCCTTTTATAAAGAAAAGGCATAAAGAGATCCTTGGTTAGAAGATTTTCAAACATTCTAAATTCCTCGAGTTTCAAATTCGCTTGATCTTGCCTTCCATTTTTACCATGAAATTATCTGAATTTGACATTCTTTGTGAAACATGAAATTGTAGATCTTCGAATTTTCTTTCCAACGCCATCAGCCTTGCCTTAATCCAAGTTTTGAACCAAAAGTTATGGGCAAAATATTACATGTGACTCAAAACCTCCTTTTTATCGAGTTTTTCAAAATAGGCATGAAGTGAAGATATTTTTGCACACAGGCCCCACATGTTTTTGACTTGTTTGACCCATAATTAAGATGGTCTAATGTCCAATCATCATTCTCTATTAATCTTGACCCTTGAATTCCCTTGGATGCTTGATTTTCATTTGATTTGATTGGTCAGTGTTAATCTCGTTCATCTTTTGACTTTATCTCCATTGGTATGCTTTGCCAATGGCCTTCAATCTCTAATTGGGCTTTCCTTAAGTTTCTATAAGAGAAAATACATACTTTGTTATAAATATACATAAAATAACTACAATAAGGCTTTGGTAATTATGCTTATTTGAACCTCTAATTGTGTAACTTTAAGTCATGTTAGTGGGTAAGTTTTTCTCATTGGATTGTCATTGTTAGCACAAAATTACCTATGTAACTATGCAACATGAAAAATATTTAAAAATTTCAATAAATGAATATTTGAATATGAATAAATATGGTACAACTCTTTGCTTTTACACTCTTACAAAAAAACTAAACCTCTGATTCTTGTCCATGGAATCTAAGGGCCAGTAGTTTACCCTCGCAAATACATTCGTATTAGCGAGACACATTTTTAGCCCTCATTAGTGTAAATTTATTTGGGAGGGCTAATTTTCACCCTCGTTAATATGAATGTATTTGTAAGGCTAATTATAGCCCTCTCAATTGTATGGTAAAATGACAAAATAGTTGTGATAAGACCAAAATACCATCATAAATCTATTATTAGTCCTCGTAAATAAAAAGTTTGGAGGGAAATATTCCTGCCAAATGTGTTTGTGAGGGTATTTATTTACTTCATAGAATGTGTGTTTTTTCTTGCGAGGGCAAGGAGTTAACCCTCGTTAATACAAATTTTTTTATGAGGGCTAAAAGTAGCCCTCACTCATACAAATGTATTTGTGATGGCTAATTATAGCCCTCACAAAAAATGAATATGTTTGTAAGGGCAAGTAGTTCGGCCTCACTATGACTATTGTATTTGCAAGAGCTATTGTGTGCCCTCCCAAATATGGATTAAAATGTATACAACCAATTATATCAATTTGAAATATTGATTCACACCATGCTAAGCCCTAACTTCACAATAGATAATTGTTATTTTGTATCAGTGTTATAGAAGAATATTTAAAATAGGTACAGAGATTTAAGCACACAAATAGCAATCACACAATATACATAGTTGTTTATAGTGCTTCGGCACCCAATGTCTACATCCACTCTAGAAAGCTCCTCACTAAGCTATTTGATTTTTTTTATCAACAATTATCACATAATCTTATATAGGTAAAAAACATAAATCATAAAATACTTACAAAAACTTACGAGAATGCTCTCATTTTGTAAGTCACACATGTCTGATGTATCTGGCAGATGTCAAGCTCACTTTCAGTGGTTTCAACGGAAGTAAAACTCACCTATATGCTGAAGCCTCAACAAGTAAAGAATAGTTTTTGATACTTGATTTGTTAGTAGATTGATGTACCAATCACATCCAGTTACTTCAGAAAGCCCTTCTAGATGAATAGCAAACATACTTTCCTCTTTTTTACTAGTTTTACTTTCTGAGCTTTATAGGATTTTTAGGGATTGTAAACCCTAATCACGACTGAGTATTGTTCTTCTTGTTTTTCAACCGGATTTGGAACTTCATGACTCTCACATTTACAATTACATATTCATCCATGTAAGTCTATATATAGACCATCTATATATAGACACTTTTGGAGTGAAATTAACACTTACATCAACAGAAACAAACACCAAAGTCTGGTAGGTTAGTGATGATCGGTATTGTGAGAATCTAATTTTAGCTCCTCGGATTTGGTAGGACCGATTAAAGTCACCCTAACGTGAGACT
>JAOXJP010212841.1:0-11846 GCA_025762735.1 Platanus orientalis
TATAAGAGACAGATGTTGTTTTAGGCTTATAGATATGTTTACAAGCTATGTTGTTTTCTTGGTTTAATGATTATATTTACAAATATAGAGTTTCTTTCAACTTTGTGTTTTTTCAGTCCTTTCTTGTTCAGAAGTTGCAATCTCTCCATGACTGCAAAGGCCATGCAGATAACTTCATATGGTCTCTCATACCAGGAACCTCATTCTCTCAAACTCAATACACCCCAGGTTCTCTCTCTCTCTCTCTCTCTCTCTCTGACATTTGTAACGACCAGTTATGCTTTTGCTCTGAACACTGAACAGGGGGACTTTCTGTTTAAGATGAGTGACAGAAATATGCAGTATGTGACCTCCACCTCATTCCTTCTGCTAACCTACACCAAGTAATTAACCTCAACCCAAAAGGTTGTCACCTGCGGTGGTTAATATAAAGATATTTAATGTGGTTTTATGGACAAACTGAAAAACAACAAAGGCTCCGAAACTGTGTCACTATATTTGTTTAGTTTTTTATTTTTTTTGGATCTTGGAATTTGACGGGGACTGAAGAACCTGCATAAGACAGAATTGTGTGGATCAACCACTGTTGAATGAGTATCTTTAACCAAATCATCTCTTTTATTTGCCTCACACTTTGATCATTGGTAATGAAAAAGTTTAGGCCCTAGTAGAGTGATTTTATTTGGGATATAAATTGTGAATACCATTCTAACAAATAACTTGGGGTGTTGTTGACAGAGAACCAAGGATCTGGACACTGCTGAACTACTTGAGCAGTTGCCGGCTTTGCAATAGCTTCTTTTTTGTGTTCTTGGTTGCCAGGTGATATTTTGTGCTTCACGGTTTAAGTTTAGATGGGGTTTGTATCCCTCTTAATGCCGCTTGGATTTTGTACAAGATAAAATATTTTCTTCACTTCACAACATATTTTATGTGGGAATATTTATGTTGGAACTTATATGCAGCCACAAGGAGCAGCTGTTTATAATTTTATCATTCAATTAGCAGTTTCAATGGTAAGTTTGTGGGTACTAAATTTATCTCTATGATATTTTTAGCTGAAGCAACTTGCAGGTGATATTCTTTTGTTCTGTTTACTTTTTATCATTTCAAATAGGAGACGATCCCTTGCACCTCGGCTGTATTGCCACCTACATCTTCCATTCCAGTGGAGTCTCGTTGGTTCTAAGCGCCTGATCTTCCTCATGTGGTCTACCCTTCTCTTTTTGGAGTCCTAATTTGATTAACTTTCCAGAAGAATTCAATAATTTCTCTTTCGAGCAAAAAAAGCAAAGTATCGGTACTTATCTAAGTCCCCATTCTTGCTAAGTTATCTTAGGCTTCCTCTATATGCTTGTTTTCTTTGTCACATTGTGATAATCTGAGTCTAACTTATTTGGTAAGAAACCCAGTTTTTCATGCTAGGACCTTTCAATTATAGTAATTACCCTCTTGTTTCTGCTCTCATCGCTTTCACTATCGCACAATCCATCAAGTTCTTCACCACCTGGTACTCTCTCTCTTTGTCTCTCCATCATTTATTTCTTTAAATGCTTAATCTTGTCAAATAAATGAGAAAATTCAGATATTTCTCTGTTTTTTATTGTTAGCTTGAATGAATTTGGATTTTCGAACATCTGTTCATTGCGAATTTTAGCTTTTCCCCCTCACTGATAATGTGACTTTCTTCTTATACTAGTTACGTGTTTGCCTAGGATTTATATGTAAAACCTTGATATTGGAACACACTACTTGGCTGCCTTTGTTGATGGGATTTCTGAGTTTGTTGTTGCATAAATGTAGTTTGGATCTCATTTGTTGAGTCTAAAATTGATATCTGGCTCGTGAAAATATATATAGTTGATATCCATCAAGAATAAAAAGCAAAGGGATAAGAAAATGAAGGAGTATATATTGTTGATGAATTGGATTAATGGTTAGCACGTGAAGATATTAAGCTTTCTGTTTAATTGTAAGCCTTTGAGATCTATAGAGATGATGTGAATGATTTTTAGGCACCATCAAATGTCATCAATCCATTGACAACTAAATATGGTTCAGAAGTAGGTTTATTTTATTGATAAAAGGAGGCTATTGTCATTGCAATTTTTGTTTTATGATTTCTTCTTTCATATTCTTGTGTTTTTTCCCTTATAAGCTGCTGTGACACCTGTCTAATTTAGTGAACTGAACTATCATGCTGGCCATTTGTACTTGATGTGTGTTCTTTATGCTTCTATTTGCATGGGTGAAATGTTCTTACTAGCTCTCCTATAGCCTTCTTACATCAATACTTGTAGTCAGTTTCCCCTAAGAGTTATAAACTTTCACAGATTTTCAGGTTTTACTAAAGATGATGGGATGTTATACAACTCATTAGATTTGGTGGGATGCCATCATCTAATTCTGCTATAGTTACTGCTCTTGCTGTAGCTGTTGGATTCCAAGACGACTTTGGAGGATCAACATTTGCAACTACAATAGTCATAGCATGTGTTGTATGCTCTCTTAACTTTTTTGTTATGTAAATTCTCTTCATGCCATACCACCTTTAGAGGCAAGGACAACCTGGACAGTGAATGGGTGTGAGGAGAGGTGGAACCTCGCAATAGATGCAGCAGCAGCAGGTGCATTATTTATCTCACTTAACGCAATTCTTTTATTGTTCTTTTTGCTTTTTACTGGGTTTGTCATGGGTTATGTTATAAAACTATTCTTTTTGGAGCTTGATTTCTGATGATCACTTTATATAGATAAGGGCTCATCATCATTAACACTACCTTTCATAAATTGATTAGGGATACCTTCCCATATGAATTGGTGGGATCGTCATAATTATTGGATGCACTTGATATCCTAAGATTTCATTTGTTATAGATCTCAAGATGATTACCAATCAAAAACATTTTTGTGTTTCTAGGATGCGCCTGATATCCTAAGATCTCATTTTTTACTTTTTGTTTTTACTTAACTTAATCGCTTTCTCGGTTCTTAACTCACTATTAATATTCCTTACATTTTTTTTTTTTGCAGAACGAAGATTTTGTTGCAGAAAAGGAGATGGTGGCTCCCGAACTGATGATTCAGGGGAGGAGAAATCTGATGTTAGTGAAAGTGGAAATGATTTGATTTACCTAGATCATTCTTTAAATTCATAGACTCCAATGTAAATAATATTGACCCACAAAAGGAATCACAACACATTGATGAGTCAACTGATTTTTTTTTAATAGAAATTAAAGTTTTATTTCTTTAATTTCTTGGAGTGATTGATTTTCATGTTTATGAATTCATATAATTCCAAGCATGCTTCTCATTTGGGTATTTATATATGGTGTCTTGGATGGGTATCTTAGAAAGCATGAGCCAAAATCCTCCGTATTAGTATATATATAAATGTTGTTTTTTCCAGCAACCAAAAAGTTGACGCCAAAAGTATTAGTGAAACTTTTTAGCGTCAACAAAAATTGCCACAAGTGTTATAGAAGTTGACGAAAAAGTGTCATTTTTCTGTTAGGTGGTAATAACTGAAAAAGGTTTTTCTTTTTCGTCAAGCCATGTGTAGTTGATGAAAAAAGTTTTTTTTTTATGTCAATTAAAAGTTGATGCAAAAAATCCATTAGTTGACGTTAAAAGTGTCATATTTTCCAGCAACCTACCTTGTTGACGGCAAGACTTTTAGTGTCACGACTTACCGCATCAGGCTGCATCAACTAAAAAGTTGATGGAAGAAGTATTTTTGGCGTCAACCCTAGTTGACGCAAAAAGTCTTATTTCTTGTAGTGACGAAAATCAACTTGTTAAGGTGATGGTAAGTATTCATTTGTTATTTTCTTTTCAAATTTATTTTACAAAACTGTAAGCAATTGATTTATGAAAAGGTCATGATAAGATGGCTAGAATCTCTTTATTGTAATCAAATTACGTTGTCTTGTGGTGTATCGGTTGGGTCATCATAACTTGAGAAAAGGATAGTCTTGGGCTTGGGTTTAGATTTGTGTGTGTGTGTAAGCATATAAAACATTAAGCAGTTTCTTTTTGTTGCATAAATATTAATATCTTTATTAAAAGGTGTCTTAATTTTCTTTCAACCTAGAAAGAAAAGTTTTGTGATAATGAAATACAAGCTTAACCCAACCTAATCCAACTTGGGTCTGGGTTAAGTAAATTATTTAAGGGTTGGGCTAGCTAGAGTTTAGAACCCTCGGTGTTGATTCTTAAAAGGGGTCAAGTTATTTGGTGACTGTTCACTTCCTAGCTAGGGTTGGATCGCATCAATCGAATTGCTCCCTTTGATAATTAAACTTTTTTGGAAAGGATGTTCTGTCCAGGATTTGGTGTCTAGGATGGTGTCCAGGACATCAGGGGCCATCATATGGAATAAAATGCACATTCCTTATTGAAAAAATGCATCACCCACCCATTTTATTCCATATGACATCCCTTAGTGTCTTGGACCCCAAATCCTGCACAGAACATCCTTTCCCAAACTTTTTATTCACAATTATCTTGTAGTGTGTTATTAACTAAACATAACAGAGCTAATCCACCATTATAATTGAGCAAGGTACCTAATGCCTTAAGTGCTTAATGTTTAGGTTTTGATTTCAATCTTGTAAATCACCATCATGGTACCCTATAATTGAGCGTGGTACCCTAGGTAGTGATTTACCCAAGAAAAACAAAAATCTGTATTTGTCATTATTGTTGTTTTTGTTTAGTTCACATGGAATCAATCTCAATCAGTATCTCATCATCATCATCATCATCATCATCATCATCATTATAACTATATATTAATATGGATGGAGTTGAATTTAATACCCTTGTGATTTGAACCTCAAGTTTGCAACATAATAAAAATCAATAATCTTTGGCATTGTCAAGCTCTTAGACTTGCATTGCCATTCAAAGCTAGGATTTAGGATTGTTGCATCAGGTTAGCAGCTAGCATGCACTTCATCTAAATCCTAGATATGAATCCAGATTTGTTGTTTCAAAGCTCATTTTAGGATGTTGTTAGACTTTAGATATTAATAAATTGATAGTGGTTGTCAAATCCCATCTCTATGTTCTGTTGTTAATCTGTTTCAAGATATAGTAAGGTGGAAGAACGTGATGTCAGTACCAACCCCAAATAATTGGCATGAAGTTCAAGGGATGTTGATGATGATGATGATATTGCTACTAGTATCGAGTTTTGAAATTCAAAAATCATTAGCAGACAGCATTGATAGTCAACTAGAAATGTTCACAAGAAGATGCCATTCTTATTCTTTTTGTGTTTCAACTAAAAGGTTGATGATGACGATGATATAATTACTAGTATTAACATAAGATATGAATGATGATGGCGATAATGATGATAGTGAGATTGTTGAGGATGGAGCTTGATTAGCAGCTAGGAGTACTAGTGATTGAAGAGTACTGTTTGTGAGGCATTGAACTACAAGGAACCCCAGCAGGTTGAGCACCTCACAGAGTTTGTCGGGAGTGCAATGGCAATACACCCTTGTAAGGCTGTCAATTGGGCCAGATTAGCCCAAAGCCCAACATGTCCGGCACGAAAAATAATCGGTTGGGCCAACCTAATTTTAGGATGGGCTGAGTTTTGACCCAACTTTTAAGCCTGAAGTTTTATTTGGGTTGAGTTTGTATTGGCTCAAGTTCAGCCCGAGGCCCGACAGAACCCAGCCCAAACTAGTTAGCAAATAATAATTTTATTTATATGTTGATATTACGTTTATATTTTTATTCTTTTTGGATCCATATATTTTAAACAAATTTACTACCATCAAATAGTTCAAGTATCAACTGTTTAAAAAAATCATATAATATGCATTTAGGGGAAATTATGGGCCTAAAATCAACCAAAAAAAATAATAAAAGAGTTTTAATTCGGGTAGCCTGAAGCCAGTTTGTTTAAACTGAGGGGTTTGGGCCCAACCTTTAGGCCTGAAGTTTGTTTGAGCTGAGTTTGGTTAGACCTCGGCCTGATTGACGGCCTTACATCCTTGTCGGGCTGTGGGGGCAGAACTCCCGACCTAAAAAGATTTTTGGGGGTATTCTTGATATTTTACTTCTATGTTGCTTATGTAGAAGGATTAAAACCCTAGTTTTGAACGAGAGTTTCTGAGAGAACAAGAGGCAGCTTTAGAGCAATTTATTCATCTTTTTCTTTTGAATATAGTGGAATTCGTATGAATCCATAGATGTAGGCATTCGTGCCCACGCAAATAGCTGTCTTGTGCGTGAATGCATTTTGTTTTTTTTGGTTCCTTTCCTTTAGGGAGATATTACAATCATTTCTCGAAATTTGAAAGTCATTATAGATACTATAAACTAGTCAAGTAAAAACGTTAAACCCCAATTTTTTTTTGGGGTAACACTTAAATTGGTCTAAGGCGCCTCTTCTTCTCTAGAGAAATGCAACTGTTATCTCTGTTGAAAAATTCTAAAAGAACAGTTCAGCCGCCCCCTCTTCTCCAAGTCCTTTCAACAGCTCAACTACTTTGAGTGTTGCCTAGTCCAGTTGAGCTCCCCTTGACACAACAGCCACTTATAATGCTTTATAAGCCAACATCGAGGTCCTTAGATTGCTTAGACCATGACCACCATCGTTTCATGTTTAATTCAAATATGATAAGAAAAACCACCAAATGGACAGGAAGTAATTAAAATATCATGTTCACAACCATGCACGTAAGCATATGAATATGAATCAAGTAAATACTAGAAAGAACATTAAAAAAAGAAGGTAACAAATAAGTGAATGGTAAATAAATAATGGGTAAGCAGCCAATGTTAGAAAGACACTACTTGGATGAATTTGACAGTCGAGAGGTGAGGAGACCACACTACAACAAGAATCCTTGGACGTTGTCATTATCAGAGAAAACTTCTTACCTATTAATTTTTAGTGTGCAATGTATCCAAGACACCCTTGGTTTCCAATAGATTGTCAAAATGGCCGTTTGTTTTCTACACCCTTTCTACCTTAATTTCATTTGATTAAGCAAACAACCAAAGAGAAAAATATTGATGACTAGAGGTCATGGTAAAAAATTATGTCCCTGCCACCAAGCATAGGCGGCTGCTGCGTTTCTTCTCTAGGAGAGTAGTCTGGGTGTCAAATCCCCATGGTAGCATTCTGCAGTCGTTGGGTGAGGGTCCCACATTATGATGCTAGGTCAAATCCCTTTGACATTATAAGGATGTCAATGAGCCGAGCTAGTTCGGCTTGGCTTGTTTAGAGCCGAGCTTGAGCCTTGTTTTAAGCTGCTTGAGCCAAGTCTGAGCTTTGATTTAAGCTTGTTTCCTAAGTGAACCTGAGCTGAGTTTCACTAAGTTCAGCTCACTAAAAGCTCTGCTCATTGAAAGCTTATATATAGGGACAATTGTAATGTTCAAATAAGACAAATTAGGTTAATGGGCCATTAAGATGTTAAACCTGCTGAATTTTTTTTTCTTGAGAAGCCAAGCTGAGCCAATCCCAAGCCGACCCTGAGTTTGGCAACTCAGATTCGTCAAAAGCCTGAGCCAAGCCTGAACTTGGCCTTCATGTGATGAACCTGAGCTGAACTGGACAAAGCTCAACTCGTTGACAGCCTACTTGACAGCATTCAGCAACCGCTTGGGTGCAGGTCCTACACTATGATGCTGCAGTCTCAAGGCCTTGCTAACAAGCAAAATAAATGGATGAAACACCGTGGCACTGAATGAAAGGCCTCTTCTTGTTCTTCTTCCTCTTTTCTCTTTGTGTTTTTTTTTTCAAATCAAGGGGGTGTATGGGTTGCCATTTCCACTGTCTCACATAGTTGCATTTCCCCATGTTGCACATGGTGACATTATTTCATTCGGTAGTCAATAAAGGAATTAAAAAGAGAGTAGGATTTGCCAGGGCTTTTCTTCCCATCTCACCCCACTGGTTATATTTGCAATTCTCTTCATAACAAACCATAATTAAAATACATAGAAATATTCTCGTAGTCTTTTCAAAATTGCTTTATGGGTTTTTTTTCATTAGATCTGCTTTTCTTGAATCGGAACCATAGACTGGTAGTCAACTTTGGTTGTCCCTTCTCCATTTCAAGGTAATCTACCTAAAGTAGCCTGTCCTAGTTTTATATTAATAACAGAGTTGCTGGAAGAATTAGAGGTGAAGATCTCCTCAAAGTTGAAATTCTCTACATAAAGAAGAAGATTAGTTTAGAAAGACAGGATTTTTAAAGGCATAAATTAGATAAATGCGTGCAGATGCAACGAATTTAACATACCAGGTGTCAATATAGCTCTCAGTACGACAACCAAAGGGATGATTCACGAGTTGAAATTCCCAATTGTCTATTGTGGTAAACGGTCAGCTCGTATCATATGTGATCTTGGATGAACTTTGACAAGTTAAGAATAAGTAGTTTCTTAATACCTCCTAGTGGTCGTTAAGCTACTAACCATGTTGTCTTTATTCAGAAAACGTGTGAAACTCAATCTATTCATATGTGATCTTGGATGAACTTTGACAAAATAAGAATAAGTAGTTTCTTAATACCTCCTAGTGGTCGTTAAGCTACTAACCATGTTGCCTTTATTCAGAAAACGTGTGAAACTCAATCTATTCCTGAATCTCTCTCCAGTTTTCAACAGTAGTTGAAGGCTTTCGTGTTTGCATCTCAACCTCTGATTATCTTGTACGTCATTCGCCTTGCAACTAATTTGACAATGTTTTATATATTCCCAATCTGTTGGGAAGTTGTCTTGAATTCAACCCGAAAGCAATCCAAAGTGCAAATCGTTTATGATATCCGGAGAGCGACCCGAAAAATAGTCAAACGGTAAACAATGCGAATCTTATGGGGCATTGTGGGGTTTTGACCCGCATTAGGAGTAAGGTTTTCTTGGGATGTGTGTTACACATATAGACCTATTGACAGGTTTTTGGGAGTTAGTTTTTGAGATAGTTCTTTGGGTTTTTGAGTGAAATTTCCTTCAAGGTTTAGGGAAACTCATTTGTACTTTGTAATCTTCATTATAAAGAAAGCTTTTGATTGTCTTTTCCCATAGATGTAGGCAACTTTGTCGAACCATGTAAATCTTGTATTTTGTGTGGTTGTTCTTTGTATCTTATATTTTCTCATTTTGTTTGATGTTGCTACAAACCTGAATCCGATCTGGCCATTTTGTCACAACACAATCATTGCTTTATGTTGATGAACAATTCCTCACAATCTTTTACAATATTTCTCTCTTCTTTACTTGCTTTTGAAGAGAATACTTGGTTATTGAATGTTTCTATTTACATTTTGACTGTCAATTTGGTATCTTATTGATGCAATGTAACACGTGGCAATCTATGATTTCAGACAGGATATTTTTTGAAAAAATGTCAAGGTAGAAAAATAGTTACCAATAGGGTTTCATATGGTATCTATTTTTATTTAGAAACATTTTTTTTGTTAAGCATTTTGTTTTTATTAGGAATGTTTTTTATTTGTTAAGTGTTAGTTTTAGTAGGAGAGAAATTTTAGAATCTTAAGATTATTATATGGGTTAATAAAGAAAATTCATAGAAATTCGTTATTTAAAATGTTTTGTGTAGTTCTCTTTCTAGATGATATAACTTTTCACACAGATGTTTGATTGACACGATTCTTGATGTATTGAAAAGAAAACTTCAAAGGATACAATTGTTTTTTTATGACAAAAGATCAAATTTAGAAGATTTAATGAAGAAAATTTGATCAAAGAGTACACATGTGATTGGAATCTTTCCATACAAAATTTTGAACGAATTTCTCTTTAGATTTGTTTAGGGAATTTCTATATTTTAGGTCCTTAGTCTATAAATATGCATCAATGCAATGGATCATTATTATGAATTGAATTTTTAACTAAATTTTTGATTTATTGATATTTGTTCTCTACCTAATTCTTGGCATTTCCTTTTAGAAAAATCAACAAGTCCCTTCTTTTTGGTATTTTCACTTGTGAAAACATACAGGTTCGTGGAAGGTTATTTTTAATCGGTTCATAGGATTTATCCCTAGACACTTGATTGCATCACTTATTATGCATTTGCATTAATTTTTTTCCAAAATAAGACTTCTTATTAGTCTACAGACTACAAATTTGCTATGTTACTTACATTATTAATCTCCAATTGCTATTACACAATGTTAGTAAAACTGCTCCAACACATTTATTGTAAAATTGTAAACTACACTAATGAACATATGCTTAATTAAAAAATTGTAGCAAACGATAGGTTAGGAGCTTAACCTTACACTACAATAAAAATGATTTTTAATAGCATGCTTTAAGCAACGCTTTATTATAAACGCTATCAAATGTGTAATTTTATATAGCATTTTTATAACAAAATGTTATTAATTGGGTTAAATAGAATAAACATCGTTTTTAAATCGTTATATAAACATATAAAGATAGCGTTTTGTAACATAACGCTATTTATATTTGGCTTATATAGCATTTTAAAAACACTATCTATACTCTACCCGCAAAAACAATATAGCCAGTGTTTTTCAAACGCCGGCTATAATCCACCCGCAAAATCAATAGCGTTTTAAAAACAATGGCTAAACTCCGGTCATTTTTGCGGCTTTTTCTTCCCGCGTTATCCCTCTTTCTATCTTGTCATTGCGCTTCAATGCCTGCAAAATTTTCCCCCTTTCCGTCCACTCAAAACCCTAAAAGCTCTGCAATTGCTCCCTTCCTCTTCTCATAGATAGGCAATTTTAGCTTCATCGTGACAATGAAATTTCTATATACCTCTGGTCATTTTTAAATCTCTAGATCATGTTTTACAAATCCTAGAATCTTCGTTTTCAGACTCTTCTTCATCTACCTCTCCGACCAAAAAACTCCATCTTCCCTCTCTTTACCTTGGTTCATCTTCTCCTTCTCTTCTCTTCTCTCAAACTCTTTAAACCCAGATTTTCTCTCACCTTTCCGACACTCTGTCTCAACCTTTAGGGGTACATAATGGAGCAGCCGAGCACTGCCTTCTAGAGGCAAACTACTGGTTGAGTTGATCAGCGAGCTGCAACAGCGGTAGCATACCCTTTTCCCACTACTTCATCTTCCATGCCTCTTTTCTCAAAACCTATCATCTCCCCTCTCCTCCAACTTCCCTCTTTCCGAACACACCAAAACAACTCTTCCACCTCCTCCTCCCAAAAACCTAACCTTATATTTCTTTTACTTTAGTATATTATTAAATTATATATTGTCGTATGTGGTGGACATTGGAGCAACTTTGTTCCGAAGGTAAATTCATTTTTGTGATTAGGGATTTTTATTTATAATATATATATATATATATATGGATTGTTTGATGTTTTTTTTTTCCTCAGTCCTTAAGACATTTTGGGTGTGCCCCTCACGCATCAATGAAGAAAAAAGCTGATGAAAAATACCCATAGGATTGTTCTGGGTTTACTTGGTGATTCTAAGAAGGTAAACAACTTCACAATTTTACCCAAATTTATGGTTTTTCTTTTCCTATTATTTTTTCCGTGTTGTTGGCCTTTATTTCTCAATGGTTAGATGAGTAAAAAAAGCGTGGTTTTAGCTCTTGATGGGTTTTCTTCTGTTACAAATTTGGAGTAGTATAATATTTTTCTTGATCAGATAATAGAGTGTAAGAAAGGTTTTTATAACCATTAATGAATATTTCTTAGTACTTTGATGTGGCATCAATAAGTACCTTTGGAAACAAGATGATTGTTGTGTTGTGGTATGCAGGAGTTTTTTTGGGGATTATGTTAGACTTGGAGGTAGAAAATCTGCAGAATTTGTTGGGGATAATTTTCTTGGGAATATACTTGAAA
>JAOXJP010212852.1:0-11846 GCA_025762735.1 Platanus orientalis
CCATACTGTTGAAACCACCACGGGCCAGGTAGACCAAACTTCGGGCAGGCCCACCCAACGTCCCCCAACCCCCCTCCCCCCAAAAAATAAAAATAAAAATAAATAAATAAAATAAAAAATCACCAATTTTATGGTTATGGAGCTCACATGGACGAGACAATAGACGTGGCCAATCCAGAGGTCCAATGGTCTGGACTGGCCAATTCAGCCTTCCAAATAGCAGTAAAATCGGCTTCAAATCTGTTTCGTTTAAACGGACTACATGTTGTCATATGGTAAAATACTAAACTGTAATATAGTATAGATAATGTAAAATAAAATAATGTGTTCAAGGGCATCAATTTTAAGTGAATGGATAAAAAATGCTCACCTTAACGAATGCTAACCACTGCTCCTTGTCAGGCGGCGGGCACACAGCGCCAAAAAGTGAATATGCGCCTCCAAAAAAGTGAAAATCACTTTTCAACGCTGAGGTGTCCGCCCCTGACAAGGAGCAGTGATGAGCGTTTGTTAAGGGAAGCGTTCATAAACCGATCCCCAATTTTAAACGCCTGAATAAGATGTTGCAAGATCATAAACAGCCCAATTCAGTGGTCCATGATGTACAATGTACACAATCAGGATTGCCAGAACAATCTGAACTTTCTTATACGTGACGTGTAAGAAAGTTTTTTCATGTTCTCAGACTCCCTTAGGTGAGTAGTCTTCTTCCTCCAACCCCGCCAACCTCTTGTCAGAGCTTTACCGTTCCAACACCTCTGAAGTAAGTTCTTCCTTCACTTTTCTATCTCTAGACTGAACTTTGAAGTAGAAGCAAAGAAAACCCATCATCAAATATTCTCCCACTTCGCCTTTCATCGCTCTAATTGACAACAACATCTCTCAACACCCATCCAAACTCATGGAAACCCAATCCCTTCCCTGTGACAAGACAACCGTTAGTGATCACTCTGGTGTCGATACTTCTCGGCCTTTTCGTTCAGTCAAGGAGGCCGTTGCAATATATGACGAGCGGTTTCTAGCTGGTGACATCCATTCTCAAAAGTCTTGCATTAATCTTAGACAAGAAAAAACACCAAAACCAGTTTTCCAGCTGCCATCAATGCCTTCATCTTTATCACATTCCAACCAGGCTAACGGTGATGAAGTTGCTGTGACCAAATCGTCGAAGAAACTAGAAACTGAATTGGAGAAAAAGCGGGATCTGAAGGAGTCAGAGTCAGAGATTGCATTGGCTTCACTAAACACAGCACTACACAAGAACGTGTCTAAGACGACTGAGACGAAGGTTGCAGCCACAGGGAAAACAGTATCGGCCAGTGCTCTAGTTGTTGGGGAATATGGAGATGATGGCATCACTAAGGAAGCAGAGAGGACAAGGGACCCAGTTGTGAGGATAGAAAATTCACCATCTCTAGCTCAGATACTGAGCTTTGTGGATGAAGAAGGTTACTATGGGGTCACAAAGAAGCAAAGAAAGATGATGAAGAAGAAACCTATAATTCCTCTCGTGGGAGATTTGTTGTTCTCAAGGAAGAAAGGCTCCACCACTCTTCACAACCCTCTCTATAACTCCTCCCAAGTGTAATACAGATAACAAGGAAAATTATGTGGTAACATCTGTGTCTAGTGATCCTATGAAAAGGATTAATCCTAAATATCCAATTGGTATGATTTTTTAGCAACATGCAGCAAGAGGTAAGGTTTCCATCTATAGAATTCCCAGTCCATGAGCATGTACCCATGAAAGAGAACTAGGTTGATTATGTTTATGGTGACTTATATTCAGATATGTTGTGTCTTCATTGTATTTGTCTAAGATGAAGGGATTTGACCATATAGTTTAATTTCGTATCACGTTGTTTCTCAACATGGGATTAGGCCGAGTCTCGTAGACTAAGGATCCAAACTAACTCTCAGCACAATGTACGTTGTTACCTATTTTTTTATATATTTGTACAAAAAAATAAAACTCTACCCTTGTGTATTCTCACCCATTGATTTTCAAACAATTTTATAAAAGCACAATCCCACTTAAAGTTTGTTTGAAAGGTAAGTAAAAGTCGTTAGCTGAGTACTAGACAGGAAGGTAAAAGTAAAAAAAAATTCCCCGTACAAGACCAGCTATATCTTTCCAGGCAAGTAGTGGGTGAAAATGAAAGGCATTTTGGGTCCCTTAAATCTATCTTAGGAGATCATTTTTCTTTGCCACTAGAGCATTGCAGGCTTCTGTTCTTAAATGAGCACTTATATAATATAATGATCCACATAAATAAATAAAAAAAGGCCTATAGATACATTAGAAGAGCGGGAGATGAATGATCTGTAGGTCGTGTTCCTTTGTTTCAGTATATGATTAATAGGGTAGGGACTTAATTGTCTAAAATGATTATAAACGAAATGAAGAGCTCGCTATCATATACTATTCGCTAGAACATATATCACATTCACGCCCAAGCTCGTGGGCAGTAAAAGCCAGGCAGGTGCGCTATTTTAACCTTGTAACTGCCTTGTGCTCATGTTCCTCAATGGGACACTCACTGTACTCGTTGTGGGCCAGAACAAGTCGTGTACAACAACCCCTAGGCATAAAACTATCAAGAAGAACCCACCGTTCATGTTGTGATTACATTGCTGCTGGTAGAAGCTAGCTCGACTGCTTTGACCACTAAATTAAGCTTAAATATCAACCAAGTTATCTATTTCCCAATTTCAGCAGCATATCAACATGGAGAAAAAGGCTCAAACAAAAATTATAGAGGATATATTTGTAACTTGAACAACAGCAAAGATTGCTATAGATTTGATTGCACTACTGAAACAAAATACAATTGCCACAAAAATATTGAAATCTGTGGCCAGAGCCCATTAATGGTTCCAAATTCAAAGACCAAAAGAAGCACAAACTACAGATGAATATATAATAAGAGAAACATAGCTCAATCTTCAAATGGTTGTTACAGTAACAAACCAGCAAAACTTCTAATAAACCCGCTTTCAAAAAAAAAATCACTGGAAAGTACAGGTTAAAACTATACTGATGTGGTATAAACATGAGTTATGACCTAAAAATGAACCACATGGAATGAGATATTTTTAGTTCGTATTAGTATACAACATGCAAGAGGTCATCAGCTCCTATTGTCGCAGTATTGCTCTTCAATTCCCTCAGGTGTCCATTTCATATGTTCCATGGAACTCCAACAAAGCCACCCATGCAATGGCAGAGCTAGCAGCAATGGAACACATTTCCCTCAAATGGAATGGGATACTTTCCCTCGACGAATATCTCCCAGTCTTGTAATGGATATTTGTAATCATGAAGAAGTTTTAGTTGAATGAAATTGAGCTAGCGCTCCTGAAAAAAAATTAAATAAAATAAAAGCTGCACCCATGGACCCGTATTACACCCCCAAGCACACGCTTGGACTTGGCTTCATCTCTTTCATAATATTTTCTTCTGTTTCTTACAGCGAACACAGTTTAACAAGGCATCTTTAGCTTTTACCTTTGCCCAATGAACTTGGGTAATTTTGCTAGATAAACTGCAGACCACACCTCTGCCTTTGCTCAAACCAATCATGGCTCAACCACACCAAGATGCAGATATACAGCTCTGAAGAAACAGACTGCAGCTATCATCGGCATGAACACATTATCTTTTGATCAGAGATCATTATACTAGATATTTTGACAACTTGTCTTTCACCAGGGGCTCCAAAGTAGACATGCACTGTTCCCATGCTCCATTGCCAAGCATCTGTACAAATACAGTGCAAATACTGTTGTGTTACATCTGTGGTCACTGCTGTCATCTTTGCAATAATTCGCATAGGTTTTTCAGAAAGGTTGCATAATAAGTTGTGAGAAATTCAGTTTTCAAATCTTTCTTTTGGCAGGCAAGCAGGGTGGTTAGTGGGTAAGTTGGTGAGGATGTGTTTCAATCCCAGGTGGTCAGCTCATGCATTAACATCTAGCAACTTTACTAACTTGGCAAGTTGGCATCCCCCAGATAACAGATGGTCTGACCCATATTGTTTACAAATTTATGGTTGTTAGGTATTGGCTGTAACTTGGTCGAGTGCCTGAGCCCCAACTGACCAAGTCGTGTTTAGGCCCAATAGGCTGTTCCTGAGTTTTGGACAGGCTGGAACATAGATACTAGAGCAAGAAGTGAATGCTAGAAGCAATGTAAAAGTGAGAAGGAGGAAGCAAGACTCATTAAATCCTTGGGAAGCGAAAAGTACAAAACGATAATAAAGAAAATAACAATAAGTTACCATCAATAAATTTCAATAACTTGATAAAGTACCAAAAAACCTAAAAGCTATACTACGTAAGTAACAAAGAATCATGACATATATGCAAACCACTTCTTATTAGTATGACAAGCCATACTTTAGATTTTACCATCTATAAGACTTTTTGTAAATAACTAACATTTCAGAGTCAGACTATAGAAGACCTGATGCAGAACAAGAAAGAGGCCATATTCAGATTTGATGAATTAATGCAGTGGTATTTTGAGCATTTTTGGTTTAAAATTTTTGTATGGATTTTTTTTATTTGATCAATTTTAGATTAATCTAGGTTAATTTCTTGTCAGTCGGTTTAAGAGTTCTCATTTATTTCCAAATAAACTAGGTTTTATTTAAATATAAAGAAAATAAAATAACTATTTGTTTCACTTTTCTTTTAGCCCTATTTTGGAAGGTCAAAACTTATTTGTGTGCGCTGATTTTGGTGTCATATGAAAAGTTATTCAGTTACCTTTCCAATGAGACCAAGATCTTGAGAATTCAATGCGATTTTGGAAAGTTATGATCAAAATGCTGACAAGATATCACTTTGTTACAAAATTTAGTTTTTTTTATTTTTAGGAAGGCTAGTTAGAGTGGGATTTCGAAATCTTGGAATGTAAAGTCTATATATATGTTTGTAACCCAGAATTTTATTAATGAAGAATGAATGAAAAACAAGTTTTGGGAGTGGAGCTCACAACAGCTTCTTACCTAGAGAAGGGAAACCCTTGGTGAGAAGCGCTGGGTACAAGAACCTACCTTGGTGAGAAGCCAAAATCTTTTGGTTCCTTTGGTGAGAAGCCTTGGAACCCAGGTGATTTACTCTATTTTTTTCTAGTTATTTTTTTACTATAGATTATCTATTAAGGAATCAGATCAGAGCCTCTTTGTCTAGCGTCAAATTTGGTATCAAAGCTAAACCTGAATGTCATAAGTTTGGTAGAGCAAATTGGAAGAGAGGTTTTAATCCCTAAATTGTTTACTATGAGTTATTAGAATTTAACTTCTTTTGAGATATATAAAATTCTACGGACATATCATTTTGAGGAGTTAGGGCTGAGTTACATAAGGAAACGATTGAAATATCTAACATAGAATGGCATAAAAGGTGTGGTTACAGTTACGATCCAAGAGAGTTCCTTTTTCTTCAAGACAAACGACAGTTTCACAATAAGAAGCTTTAGGATATTCAGTAAAACTGTATGCAACGTATGTTTATGGCAAATAATGAAAGTCTGATAGCGCTTACAGAAGGATTTGCAAAGTATCAAAATAGCCTGACGGTTGTTGATGGTACGTTGGATGAAGCAACTTCGGAAGATGGGGTTAACGAATCCATTCTACAACCTACTACTATGTATCATCAACTAAGGAAGATGACGAAGAGACTGGTTAGACTTCCGATCAAGGGGAATTTGAAGTAATTAATAAGGGGGAAGATAAATAGGATAATGAAGCCAATACAAGCCTTTCTGAGGAACTAGTTACGCTTGTAGATACATGTGCTATTACTGTCCTAGATTTAAAAGAGCTAGAAGCAGAAGAAAAGACTGAGTCTAATGCAGAATCACAACCCTTTAAGGGATCCCCGCTAATTAATGAGCATGTGCCCTATGATCTTGATGTGCTTTCAGAGGAAATACGCAAAGAATCTTATTATGAAAATTTTCCAATACAAGGCACATACAAGAAAGGTCCACATCAGAGTTTTCCTTATGGAGGATATGCTCTATGTTTACGCAGTCAAGATTTCACAATGTTGTTGATCCTCCATCATAACAAAACTCGATGACGAGTTTTTTCGAACTAGAGGAGAATGATGTGGAACAAGAAAGAGTCCATATTCAAATTTGATGGGTTAATTCAAGGGTATTTTGAGAATTTTAGGTTTAAAATTTTTATATGGAAATATTTTCTATTGGTCAATTTTAGGTTAATCTAACTTAGTTTCTTGTTAGTCAGTTTAAGGGTTTTTATTTATTTCCAAATAGATTAGGTTTTCTTTAATTTTGAAGAAATTGAAAGAACTATTACTGTCTCTTGAGGCCCTATTTTGGAGGGTCAAAACTTACCTGGCTGATTTTGATGTCATTTGAAAGGTTATTCGGTTTCCTTTCCAACAAGACCAAGATCTTGATAATCCAACGTGATTTGGGAAAGTCATGGCCAAAATACCGGCAGGGTATCACTTTGTAACAGGATTTAGTTTTTTTTTAGAAAGTCTAGTTAGACTTGGATTTGGAAAGCTTGGAATGTAAAGTTTATCTCTCTCTCTCTCTCTCTCTCTCTTATATATATCTTGTAACTCAGAATTTTATTAATGATGAATGAATAAAATACAAGTTTCGGGAACTCACGACAGCCTCTATCCTATAAAGGGAAAGGGATACCCTTGGTGAGAATCCTTGTGTACAAGATTGTACCTTGGTGAGAAGTCGAGATCTTGTGATTCTTTTGGTAAGATGCCTTGGAACCTAGGAAATTTCTCCTCTTTCTCTATTTTTTTCCAGTTATTTTCTTTTACTATAGATTATCTATTAAGGAATCAGATTAGAGGCTCTTCATCTTGCATCAAGACCTTGTTAAAAAACCATTAGATTTGAATTTTTTTTATTGGATTGGAATAAAAAAAAAATATAAACAATAAATTCAATACTAACTCTCTTTTTTTCTTACAAAACCATTACTAAATCTCATACATAAAACTTTATTCAATGCCAACAACATAGGTTTTATATTAAATAAAGTACACTATTGTTTCTCGGATCACTTCCCATTCGATTCACTACTCACTCTTGTAGTAGCTTCCACTCGTTTCCCTAAATAGTTTCCACTCACTTCACCACGCTTACCAAACGTCCCACTATTTGATGAAGCAGAATAGAATTACCTTCCCAAATGAGCTTTTTAGGAAGTGAGATTCCCACCTTGTACCAAGCTTCCCTACAACTACAGGCTGGAACCTAGGCTTCAGCCTTGGCCTGAATGCTGACCCAAGATTAAATTTCGGTTTAGTTTGGCAAACTTAAACCCAGCCCAAGGGCTTGCTTGGACCAGACCAAAATTATGTACATAGTACACACAGGGATGGGTTTGCTACAAGAATCCAAGTAAAACATTAAGAAAATAAATCTAGGTGATCCAGGAATCTTCCACATGGCAGCATAGTCAACAGCCCAAAAGGGCTTGGAAATCCAAATGGTAGCCACATCATCCTTTACTCATGGTAAAGTTAAGCTCCAAAGCACTTTTCCATGTGGCATAGTAAAGCTCTTTGATTTGTCATATTTTCATTAAAAAAATGTAAATCCTGTATGGCTGGAATTACAAGAAGAAAAGTCTACAACATGGTGGTGAACCATACACCTGATGTGTACGAGGGAAGTGGACATGTGGCTAGTCTAGAGGATCACTTATCTAATGGACTGTCTAGAGCAGTCACATCATCCCTCAAGGCCTCAACATGTTAGTAGTCACATAGAAGAGATCTAGATACCCAACCTTTTCCCAATACTCATATAAATAATTAAATATATATTACATGATTATATAGATTTTGCATGTTTCTTGTTTAATAAAATCCATTAGTTTCACTAAAATCAAACCATCTAGATTATAACCTATAACTGATTTACTGCCAATATATGAGAATTGAGAGCTCATCCAGGCCCAAGCTCATAATACTTAGCTGCCCTGGGTTCAGGCTCAAAGGCTTAAACTGAGTTCAGGCATTGGCAAAGTGACTCCTGTGGGTAATGAGCCACACTGGGCTAGAAGTAGCCTCAATCAGGTCTTTGGTAAAGACCACACGTGTAGGTCTAAACTCCTTCCAATTCCACACAATAAAAATCCGCAACAGCACTGATATAAGGTACTGCAGGTAGGCAGATTTTAACCACTCTAATCGCCGACAGTCAGAACTCATATTCACACATCAGGTTACTACAAATCAGTCCAATTGACTGATATAAAACCCCACTCAAACTTCTCTATTAAATACCAAAATTTGCAGACAAGTAGTGCTAAGGGTGCACTACATACCCACCAATTTGTGGGTCAATCCGATCAGTTTAGGTCCAACAAACTGATAAGATTTGGTTGTTGGTTTCAGAAATTCAGTAAGCAGAATACAATTCAGAAGTCCAATAAACAACACTACAAGATTCAAATATATAAAACTGAAGTAATACTTATCTGTTAGGCTTGTTGATGACTGAACTTGAGCAATCAGCAGCCCACAATTACCAATTGATAAGAGATTAAAACACAACAGAAATAAAAATACAGAATAACCCAAAAATCCCAGTGATGCAGGACATCACTAAGAAAGTCATGTTTTTTTTTTTCCTTTTCTTCTTTATTGTTTACATGGCTTTTTGTGTAGCTAAGGGTATTTTTGTCATTTATATATATTAGATGAGGGGTCCAACCATTAAGTTTTGATCTTTAGGCCTTCTTTTAGTGTTTTTTAAAGTTTCATACGTTTGATCAAGTTGGTGGGAGGGAGTCATAGAGGTATCTTAGGTATGAAGGGATGAATATTGAATATCAGCCGCTACCATTGTTTGATTGAGTGATTCCCAAACCCCAGGAGTGATTTCTAGTACCCTCATAGTGATTTAAGGTGATTTTTCTTCCTCATTATAGTCTCTTCCTTTCCACAAAGTTTTCCACTATTCCATTGGTGTTGTCAACTGTATGGTGTTTTCCGATTAAAAATTGAAGATGGATTAACTAGGACAGATTTACAAATTTCTTCAAGTATAGACTTTTCCTAACTTTCATAACCCTAAATAGCCTTCAATCCATAAATTTGAATTCTTACACCTACAAATTATACATTAAAGAAGATAGAAGAGAGGAGAGAAGAAGTCGAGGAAGAAGAAAGAGAGATGGAGACAGAAAATGGGAAATCGTATTAGAGTATGTCTCTACTCTATATGGATTTATTCATATATAGATGTAGAGAATTGGTATACCCTATGGTGTGGTATATTGTATAGATACATGTATACAACAATGTGACCATACTACCTTTAATACCCTGTATCTCAACACTCCCCTTCAAACTGATGAATAGATATCTATCATTACTAGCTTGTCTACTAGGTATGAAAACTGAGCACCACTTGGACCTTTGGATAACACATTTGTAATTTGATACTTGGTATGAACAAAGGGAATACATATGAAACATCACTTAATATAGTCTTTGATGAAATGTCAATCAATCTCCACATGCTTCTTCCAATCATGTTGCATTGGATCATGTGCAATGTTGATGGTAGCTTTGTTATCACAAGACTCATTGGACCCTTCACTGGAAATCCAAGTTCAACAAGTAGCATCTTAAGTCATAGTAGTTTACATATTCCATTTTCCATAGACCTAAATTCAACTTTTGCACCCAACCTAGCCACCACTAATTGTTTCTTGCTACGCCATGTGACAAGATTACCCAAACAAAGGAGAACGAGCTTGAAGTAAACCTTCTGTCAATCAAGAAACCAAGCCAATCAACATCAGTGTATGTTGCTACAGCCACTTTGTGATGATCATGTTTCTTATAGAGGATGTCTTTCCTAGGACAACCCTTCAAATACTTACAACTCTATATGCTACTTTCATATGAGACCGTGTAAGAGAATGCATAAACTGGCTGATGACACTAACCGCATATGCTATGTTTGGTTTGGTTAAAGACAAATAAATAAGATGCCCCACGAGTCTCTGATATCTAACAGTATCAATTAACCTCTCACTATCATCCTCCTTGAGTCTATAGTTGACCTCAATAGGTGTGGCACATGGCTTACAACCCATCATTCCTCAGTCATTTAACAAGTCCAAAACATATTTCCTTTGACAAATAAAAATCCATTATCTAGACCTTGCAGTGCCAATTCTGAGGAAATACTTAAGTGAGCTGAGATCCTTGATTTCAAACTCTCTGGCTAAACTAGTCTTAAACTGTATTACTTTCACCTCATCATTACCTGTAACTACTAAATCATCTACATATACAATAAGTGTTGTCATTTCTTGATTATTTCTCTTCATAAACAAAGTATGATCTGCTTGGTATTGTTTATTCCCAACCTTAATCATGATTGCATTGAACCTTTCAAACTAGGTTCTTGGGGACTGTTTTAACTCGTAAAGGGCCTTCTTCAGCTTACATACATTTTTTTTTACACCTGGCACTTGGAAAGCCAAGTGGTGGAGCCAGGTGGTGGAGCCATGTGGTGGATCCATGTAAACTTCTTCTTCCAAGTTTTTATGAAAGAAAACATTCTTTACGTCAAATTGAATTAGAGACTATCCCTGATTTGTAGCAAGTGAGATTAAGACTTGGACTGAATTCATTTTTCCCATAGGGGCAAAAGTCTCCTAGTAGTCAATACCGAAGGTCTGTGTGTATCTCTTAGCAACCAAACGAGTCTTATACCTATCAACTAAACCATTTAACTTGTGCTTTACAGAGAACACCCACTTACACCCAATAGTCATCTTCCCATGTAGAAGGTCAACTAGCTACCATGTGTCATTTCTTTCCAAGGCATTCATCTCATCTTCTATAGCAGCCCTCAACTATGGTTGTGATAAGGCCTCAAGTTCACTGTGAGGGTTATTAACTAAAGATAAGGAAACAACAAAACTTCAAAATGTAGAAGAAAGAGTATAATAAGAGTAAAATTAGACATGGGATGCTTAGTACATGATCTAACACCCTTTCTGAGAGCAATAAGTATGTCAAAATCATCTACTAACTCACGAGAAGAAGGGACATTACTTGTTTCAGGGATTGGATCCAAAGAAGACTCCTAAATTGGGAGATGAGAATTCTGGTTACCTTGATTTTGATTTTGATCACCTAGCTGATTTTGATTCTTATCACTTTGTTTCTTTTTTTGAGTGTAAACTTGAAGTTCAATCTCCCCTTTTCCACTAACACCACCACTATCAAAATGATATGAAGGAATTGGAACAAGCAGCGGAATGGAGGAAGACAACTCTGCAACTAAATTCTTCTCCTGAAGAGATTTCGTCATACCCAAAGAAAAGAAGAGAATAAATTCAAAAAATTTCACATCCCAAGATACAAACTTTCTATAGGTAAGTGGGTGGAAACACTTGTATCATTTTTTATTGGCACCATAACCCAAAAAAAAAAAAACATTTAAGTGCTTTTGGGTCTAGTTTGGTGCAATCATTGTTGGATACATGTACATAACAAATGTACCCAAAGATATTTGGAAGTAAAAAAAAAAAAAACAATGGAGTTTCAAGAAAGAGCTTTCAGGGGGGATTTAAATGACAAAACCCTAGTGAGCAACCTGTTCATTTGGTAAAAAGCTGTTTGAATACCGTTGAACCAGAATATCTTGAGCACATTCATTGTAAACATAATGGTACAAGCACTTTTAAGTGTCTGTTCTTTCTTCCAACTACTCCATTCTATTCAAGAGTGCTTGGACATGTAGTCTGGTGAACAATTCCAGACTCATCAAAAAATGAAGAAAGGGAACTGGAAAGATACTCCCC
>JAOXJP010212874.1:0-11845 GCA_025762735.1 Platanus orientalis
AAAATTTTATATGGAATTTACATGTTAAGATTAAATGAATGAATGTTTAATGTCATGTGCCGAAATTCATGGCCCTTGTTTGGTGTGGGTTTTAGGGTGCGACAGAGTTGGTATTAGAGCTCTAGGTTTTGAGGTTATGTAGATATCTTTAAAAGAACTCTGGATTTTAGACTTAGAAGAAAATTAAAAATTCTAGTCTGAAACTTTAGAAAGAAGTATATGAATAGTCTAAACTAGAAAATTATAAGAAAAGAACATCAAAACATTAGGATGAGATCTTTAAAATTTAGAATTGAAAGTGATATGCTATAATCTAGTTTTGATAAAGTCTAACATATTTTGAGGATGATTTAATATTTTTAGAAAAGTCTGACATTGAGTTTATTTGATTATTTTAAGGAAAATACACTATCCCGAATTGGTTTAGAGACTTTGTAGACAACTAGAACCTAGGATTTAAGTTTAAGTTCTAGGTTTTGAGTTTAGAAAGATATAAAGAATTAAGAACATAGAGATTTAGGAAAATAGTGAAAGGATTATGAGTGATTTGAATCATAAGATGGAATGTTAAAGGATTATGAACATTAGTATCCCTAATTAACCTAAGATTATATTCAAGGAAATAAAGAATTTTCTTAAGATTATTTCTACCCATTGAGCATAAAGGTTATTGTAGAAAGGTGGACTAAGGTACCTAGCTTACATCATAGATGTTTAGAAGGAGAGATTAAAGATTAGAGACATATTTGTTATTAGAGATTTCGGTGATGTGTTTCTTGAGGATTTTCTAGGTCTACCACCTGATAGGAAGATTTATGTATACAATTGAATAAGTATAAGGATTAGGACTAATCAGATTATTTTTTAAAGAATTGATTTATGGTACCTTAGTGACTATGCGATAAATGATTTGATAATAAAAAGCTTAAGGTATAATTACAAGAATTGATAGACAAAGGTTTTGTACTCCCCATGGTGAATAGAACACCTGTTTTATTTATAAAGAAGAAAGATAAAATTTATGTAGATCCCAAGAAGATTAAGGTAGTGGTAAATTGTTTTAGCCCTATGAATGTGACTAAGATTTATAGCTTTTTTGGGATTAGCTAGATATTACAAGAGAATTGTTGAAGGATTCTGTAGCATTGTAGGTTCCTTGACAAAATTGACACAGCAGAATGCTAAGTTTTACTAGGACGAGGCATGTGAGCAAAGTTTCCAAGAACTAAAGAACCGTTTGGTTTCTGCACTAGTCCTCACATTACCATCTAGCACAGGAAGAAAATATGTGATCTATAGTGATGCATTTAGAAAAGGCTTGGGTTGTGTTTTGATGCAAGAGGAGAAAGTCATTGCCTATGTGTCTAGACAACTTAAGCTATCTGGGTAGAATTGCCCAACACATAATTTAGAATTAGTTGCGATTGTTTTTACATTGAAAATATGAAGGCATTGCTTGTATGAAAAACCTTGTGAGGTTTATATAGATCACAAGAGTTTGAAATATCAATTTTGACAAAAGGTTTTGAATTTAAGGCAAAGAAGATGGCTTGAGTTGATTAAGGATTATGACTGAACTATCCTTTATCAGCCAAGAAAGGCCAATGTTGTTGCTAATGCTTTGAGTAAGAAATCTTCTGATGAATTGACATGTGTTATGGTACATCTTAGAATTCAACCCATGTTGAATGATAAGATTAAGGTAGCTTAGAGTTCAGATCTTCAAATTTAGAAAATTATAAAAGAAATCAAGAAAAGATAAAAAAACAGACTTTGTAATTAAAGGAGATGATTCTCTTTGGTATGGTAAAAGGTTATGTGTACCTAATGACTCCAGACTTAAAAAAAAAATCATGGAAGAGGCACATGAAACAATATATGCAGTTCATCCAAGAAGTACCAAGATGTACAAAGACCTTAAAAAGTATTATTGGTGGAATAACATGAAGAGAGAAATTGTAAATTTTGTATCCAAGTGTTTGACTTGTCAAGTTGTAAAAGCTAAACACCAAAGGCCAATAGGATTATTACAACCATTGGAAAATTTTGAGTGGAAGTGAAAAAATATCTTTATGGACTTTGTCAATGGACTATCCAAGACTAGAAAGGGATTTGATTCTATTTGGGTTGTTGTGGACCGACTGACCAAGTTTGCCCATTTCTTACCCATTTAGGTAAATTACTCACTTGATAGATTGGCCAAGTTGTACATTGATGAGATCATGAAGTTACATAGAATTCCAGTTGGAATTGTTTCAGATTATGATCCATGATTTACTTCAAGATTCTGGAATACTTTGCAACAAGCTTTGAGAACTAAGCTAAATTTTAGTACTACTTTTCATTCACAGTCAGATAGATAGTAAAAAAGAACCATATAAACTTTAGAGGTTATGTTAAGAGCTTGTGTTATTGATTTAAAAGCAAGTTAGGATGATCATTTACCATTAATCAAATTTGCTTACAATAACAGTTATCAAGTTAGTATACAAATGACACCTTTTAAAGCTTTGTATGGAAGAAAGTGTAGAACACCCATATGTTAGGAAAAGGTTAGTGAAAGAAGATTACTTGGACTTAAATTAGTTCATGTGACAACTGAGAAGATTAGGGTTATTCGTAAGAGATTACTTGCAGCACAAAGTAGACAAAAGATTTATGTTAATCAGAGGAGGAGGGAACTTGAATTTCATATTGGAGAGCATGTATTTTTGAAGGTATCACCATCAAAGGGTATCATGAAGTTCAGAAAGAAAGGGAAACTTAGTCCTAGATTTATTGGACAATTTGAAATTCTAAGGAAGATTGGTATGTGGCCTATGAATTGGCTTTACTGTCGACTTTGCCACATATTCACAATGTGTTTCATGTATCCATGCTAAGGAACTACATGCATGATCTGTCAAATGTGTTAGAATCAGAACCACTTCAAATCAATGAAGACTTGTCCTATGATGAGCACCCGGTTCAAATCTTAGACAGAAAAGAACAAGTTCTTCGTTCCAAGGTGATTCCATATGTGAAGGTATTATAGAGGAACCATTCTCTAGAAGAAGCAACTTAGGAGGGCAAAGACAAGATGAAAGAAAAATATCCACACTTGTTTCGCACCTTAGGTATGTCAAATTCAGGGACTGAATTTATTTTAAGGGGTGGAGAGTGTAACACCCCACACCATGACACACATATTACTATACACGTGTCACACTTAAAATGCTAACACATGTCGTATAAGTATTGTACACACATAGTATCACTTTAATGTACATATGTTGATCTGGATGTTAGAGCAACTTTATAAAGACACTAACAAAAATGTAGAAAGAACCTATAAGTGAAAGTTATACCTTTGGATATACATTGAAGTCTCGAGTCCTACAGAACAAATGGCAAGTGAAACAGACATAAAACAAAAAAGTTAAAGGCAATTTACTAAGCAAGGAAAAAAAGGGGTTAAGGACATGACAATTTCTGAAGTTGTCCCAAACGAATGATACAACTTCATAAGGAAATATCTATCAATCCTGTAGGAATCATCATACAAATAATATATGCTTGGAAAGATCTATGTGTCTACCTTTTAATGCAATATACGATGAGTGAATTGAAGTTTCTTAGAAAAAGTTATTACAATTTTCCCAAACTGTCTATACAATCAGGTGTCATCTAAATCAATAGATTTTGGGGTAACTTTAAAAATACACAAATAAAACTTTAGAATGAATTAGAATTAAATCTATATATGATTGGAAAGCTCTTGAAGTCTAGTTTTCAATAAAAAAACGGTGAGTGAATCCAAGTTTTATAGATAAAGTTATGACCATTTTTCCATTGAGTATTTGTGTTAAAAAAATTTATGATGGCATGATGTCATCAAAGTGGAAAATTCCGTACAATCACAAGTTTTACTAAATTTTAAGGTCTTTTCACTAGAGACCTACCTAAACACGAAATTGAAAAATAGGGTTATTATTTAGGCCTATAAAATCATAAAGACTTATAGAAAATATGATTTTTTGAAGACGTTTTGTAAGAGTAGGGATTTTAAAGAGAAAGGAAGAGGAAAGTTAGCTTTTGCAAATATTTGAAGATTTTTCTGAAGAAAAAGGCTTGGAAGGAATTTTTCATTAACCAAGAGGTAAGGGACACTAAACTAATTTCATTTTTGATTGCCATAGGTTCTTAGAATTGATCCAAACTCTTTTGTAAAGAACTATTCTATTTTTTTATGGATTTTCAACAGTTTTTAACTGATTTCGAATTATTTTGAAAGAAGATAAATTGATTTGTAAATTCTGAGGTTCTATTTTATTTAAATTCATATTCTACATGTTATGGATTGTTTTGTTATAAGATTTAATCCATTTTAAATTCCAAAATCATTGATTTTAAAAAGGTATTTTTTTGTTTTCAATAACACATATATTTAGTTTTGATAATTGTTTCCATAGGATCATAGAGACCATTCTCTTAATTTGTAACGACTTGTATGTGTTTATATGATTGATTTGTGATCTGAATATGATATGTTCTTCATGATTGTTCCATAATTTTGTGCTTAGGAAGATCAAACATCTATGATCTAAAGTGCTATGAGTTTGCTTATGTTCTGCTATAGATTGTTATATGTTTTGTTTTGGTATTGCTATTGTTCTTTGTTATTATTGATAGTTTTCTGCTACAGTTTTATTATAAGCCACCCTTAATCATCAAAGGGGAAACATTGATAATGCTCAGTATACCTGGCTTATGGTGTGAATGACCCTTTTACCGGGGATTATAAATACTTATCATGTGGCTCTTCTCACCGGAGATAAAATTGGTGAATCATGTGGCTCTTTACATCGGAGATAAAATTGTTATATCATGTGGCTCTTCTCACTAGAGATAAAATTGGTGAATCATGTGGCTCTTCTCATCAGAGATAAAACTGGTAAATCATGTGGCCCTTTGCACCGGGGATTAAATGGTATAACTATTATTTGTATTGACTTATGTAACTGCTATCTGTATTGGCTTATGTATCTGTTTTATATGTTCAATTTTATTTAGTTCAGTTATATGCCCTTGTTTTGTTCTATTTAGACCATCTATATGTTTTTGTCTTTTAATGTTTTCGGTTCAATGCTTTATATGTAATTGTTCAGTTCCATATATTGTTAAAAGTTATGTAACTATTTGTTTTGTTTAAATGTTTGCAAAAGTCATGACCCGTTATTCCTTAGTTTATTGTTATCCACTGAGTTTGTCAAGCTCACCCCAAATTAGATACCACAGATTATGAGGAGATAGTTGCATAGCAATGCTGGCAGACAAGATTGGAGAGTTAGAAGATTGGATATATGCTATGAGACATTGAGACATTACTCTATTTTATTTTAGTTAAGTATTTTATTTTAGTTTATTTGGAAAGAATGTAATAAGTTAGTGGATTTTAGTTTAGGCTTGATATTTGATTTTTAGATGATAGTTTAATTTATGTCAGACTATTAGTTTATGTGAATGGGAATGCCAAGACATAATTATGGATTATTTTCAGGTTTATGGAATTATAAAAATTTTATTACAGGTTGATTATGAGATATGGATGGTTATAATTTATGATATGTAATTCCGTTGCGTATGAATGAAAAAAATGATTAAAAAAATTATATGGAATTTACAGTTCAGAATGAATGTTTAATGTTATATACTAAAATTCATGATCCTTTTGGTGTGGGTTTCGAGGCATGACAAACAACCTCCAAAGAGGTCACCGACACTAATCAAGAGGGGAAGGGCGATGACCAGCTAGAGAAAGAGTTAATTAATAAATTTACTTCAACATAATTTCAGGAAAACATTGAAATGGCACAAGAATACACCTCTCATCAGATACACATTGAAGGAACCGTCTTCCTATAGTTTAGCTCTTAAATGAGCCGAATTCAAAATTATCATTACTCATTTAGAACATCATTAAAGATTGTAGAAATTTGTTGAAGTCTTCCAGAAACATAAGAATCTTACATGTGGCCCGAACCTGCAACAAGGTTGCTCACCATATGACAACTATCGCAGCAAGGGATCACATATCCCAACATTGGAATGCTTCTAATGTTGTGGGCGAATTGGCCTCTATTGTTGCATTAGAGTCTTTTAACTAGATGTTTTTTTTCCAATGAATGAATGAACTTTAGCTCTTTACCAAAAAAACAAAAAACCTAATCAGTAATGACTAATATAATTAAACTATTTGTATTATTCCTAAAAAAAAATCATGATATTTTATCCTTTTCTCAAATTATACTTCAACAACAACAAAAACTTGGTGATATTCACTTTTTGGGGGGCACTCATCACTTTTCAGCGCTGATGTGTCCACCCACTGACACCCAGCAAACCAAATGTTCATCACCGGAGGGTGCCATATCAAGTGCACCACACTCCTGATGTGACCACTCAGGAGGGGGAATCAAAAACCTCCAAAAAGTGAATTGATTCCACCCCCCGAGTGGTCCCATCAGGGGTGTGGTACATACGATATCATCCCTTACGGGAGGTGGACAAAATCCTTCTCGCAATCCTAGTGTTCTACTTCAATCAACTAAAAAAAAAGGCTTAAATGACCAATATTATCATTATTTTTATTGATTAACTAGATGTGATCTTGGGCATAATTGCTCAATAAACAAAAACAAAAAAACTAAACAAACCAAAACCTTGGGCGCCCTACTTAGCCTCTCTCATTAACCTCCTCCGCATCTCAAGGCTGCCAAATGATATTTATTCATTTCACTTAGCATGAATGTGATTTTTGCTAAATTATAAAATTATTAATGTGTTTTTTACAATTTCGTTTCTGCTTTTTATAGATTTCTTGACAATTTTTACATTGCAATTCACCAATCCAAGCTGTGGCAATGTTTAGGTTTTATGACCATGGGCCCGTAGAGGAGGTCGGATTGGTTTAGGCCAGCGGTTTTATACGTTGGATTATTGGGTTTGCGTTAATCCCAACCCAACCAAACCTGCCTGAGTTACACCCATTTTTAAAACCTTGTAGAAGGTGAGGTTTGGAGAAGAATCAACTCACTTTAAAAAGTTATGGAATCGAGATTCAAGAGTGGAGACAGTGAGAGCGGAAGCCAATATAGAAGGAAGAAATTTAGCACAAAAGTCACATCCAAGAAACGGCAATGGCATGTTCTTTTCCAATACAAATCATGGCATCATCCCTCCTCTATTGTGAAATTGGGAAGGCCAGGGGTCAAATCCTATTGAAAATTTGCAATGTTTATGGTTCCCTGTTCCCTGTTCCCTGTTCCCTGTCTTGTCTGTTGATCAATATGTACGATTGTCAAGTGGACCCTAGTCTCTGATTTGGTAGGACAACTTGAGGTCACCTTAAGGTAGGATTGGCCTAAGGGATGGCACATCAGCATCGAAAAATCAACTTACAGTTTTTGGAGATGCTTTTCACTTTTTCAGCACTGATGTGTTGGCCCTTAGGTCAGTGGTACCTTTGGGTGACCTCAAGTTGTCCTACCAAATCCAGGGTTTAAATGTAGACATTACAAATTAATCACAAAGACCCAGCTCACGAGGTCATGTTCCAATCCAACCTACCCACCCACCGTAATGAAAGCTGGTAATCCGTGATTAGGAACCTTAAACCTAATTATAGAGACCAAAGCCATTAAATATGGACTCATGTTATACGTTATAAAAAAATAATGATGGAATTGAGGAAGTCACATCACAACCGTACATCTTATGATGTGATTAAATCTTAATAAAGTATAGAGTTGATATGGCAAATCTAAATTACTATTATCAATTGAAACAATAATAAAATTTTAAATAATCATTTATATTTTATAAACTCTTGGAATGTTCTGTTTCAATATTATCTACTATTATGTATATGAGAGAAAGAGAGTGATAAAATAAGAAGCAAATTTCCTGTCCAGGACACCAGGAGACATCATATGGAATAATATGGGTGGGAATTTGAAATTTCATCTAACCCCTGCCTATTTTATTCCATGTGAAGTCCCAAATCTTGCGTAGTTATTTATTGTGTATATTTATTAGGGAGCAAATTTTCTGTCCAGGATTTAGTGTCCAGGGCACCATGTGACTTCATTTGGAATAAAATTGGTGGGAATTTGAAATTTCATCTAAACCCTGCCCATTTTATTCCATGTGAATTCACCTGGTGTCTTAGAAACCAAATCCTACAAATCCTAGACCAGAACATCTATTATATAACACCATTATTTGCCATTTGTATTTACCTAAACATATTATTTGGTACTGACATGAAATCTCTGGAGAGGAAAGTGTCTACAATTCGAAATCCATGTAAAGTCTGAACGAGCATATCACAGCCACAAGACAACTGGATTCAAATCTTTTTCACTTTTTTCCAATTACAAAAAATTAAAAAAAAATTAAAAAAAAAAAAAAAGGGTCTACGCTGTAAACCATTGGTCTAGTCTACCAATGTCTGAGATATTAGGTTCCAAGCCAGTAACTTGCGAAGGGTCTCCCATTAGAAAAAAATATGTTTGTAGGTTTGAAGTCCCCTCTAAAAACCCAACAACCAGTACTTCTGTTAGGTCACAACATGCAACTAATCCTCCTTACCTATTTAGAAAAGTCAAGAAAATATCAATGGTACCAATGGTAGCCAATCTCTCTCTCTCTCTCTCTCTCTCTCTCTCTCTCTCTCTCTCTCATTTTAATCATAGATTTCAACTACATGTAAAAGTGAACTGTAAACCAAATTTAATAGTTACTACTTTTGAAAACTTTGCTTCATGTCTTACCTTTGACAACTAATAATTATTTTTTAGCAAATAGACCAAAATGGTTATGCACATTGAAGATATAGAGCAACCTAGAATAGCTTTTATTCAATGAATACCTTTTTATAAACGGAAACACTGACTTTAGTAGACCACATAGGACAATGTTTCAAATAAAATAAGCACTTAAGACACCAAAGAACAGAGTCTAGTTAAGCACAAGGGCATCTATAAACCCCTAAATTAATCATTTTCTTAACCACAATTGGCTGGGAGAACCCACAAGCAAAACAGGACAGAAAGGTGGGCTAGCCAATGAAGAAAGATCTTTTTGTAATAGAAAACCCCCCCTAAAAAAATAATAGATGTGTCGATAGAGTATAGAAATAACTGAGACTGGAAGCTTCAAAATGCCACGTGTGTCATCACCTAAGACGCCAGCTTACGTGGCCTAGATCGAATATTATAGAAAGTGGTCATGAATGAAAGTACTTGTTACTAGCTATATCTTTATACCTTACCTAATCTTTTGAAATACTAAGAAGATGGATTAATTAAGGTTTGGGGTAGACTAACTGCTAGCAGCTTTGTTGGTTTGTGATTATTGTATGGCACACTCTTAAAGTCCTCCGTGCAATCCATGTGCTTGAACAGTTGAACCATTCAAAGTAGCCCCATAAAGGATCTTGATGTATCTGCTAAGAAAATGGTCAAGAAATGTCGCAATGAACTTTTCAAATTTCTTTCTTCAGATCCATGTGAATCCATAATTCAAAATCTCCTTTTGAATGGAAGGAACAAAGTTGATCTAAAGTGGGATTAGTTACTTGCATAGGAATTAATGGAACGTACAGGTTAAAACTAAGTAATCCCTCTATTCTATATTTGCATTGTAGAAGTCGTTGAAACAAATATAACTCATGGACATGTAAAAAAAAAACTAAACCCTAATTGCCTTAGAATGGTGGGAAATTGGGATTAGGCTTAAAGAGAAATGCTAAGGAGATCAACCTCATCCTTGGGCCACCTCTTTACAGCATGAATGACATTCAGGGTTTTCTCCTGCTTGCAAGACTGTCCTGCAACTGTCTGCGACACACACGTGCCCCCAAAAAAGTGTATTGTCATTTTTGGGGAGTACTTGTGCATTGCAGACAGTCTTGCAAGTAGGAGAGGATCCCGGTCCCACACATGAGGGTAGCCCTCAAAGAATCTTTTAGAGTTGCTATTAGACTATCATCTTCCTAAATACGGCAGGTCAAGGGGCAGTCAAAGGATATGGGCGGTCTCCTTTCTTGGCTTAAAGAAGGTGAATAAGTGGACCCTGATAAAGAAGCGCCAAAAGGCCATAAGTGATACTCCATATCCTCTGCGACGCCCCTCTTGTGCGATGTCGTGAGACGAGACACAAGGGGGGTATCATTTCACTTTTTGGAGATGTCACATCACCCCCAAAAAGTGAAATGATACTTCCTCTCTGTCTTGTCTCACAACGTCACACAAAGAGGGGTGTCGCAGAGGATACTCCCCCATAAGTGAAGTCATGGAAGTGAAAACCAAGTTTGAGTAGACTTAAGAGATTATGGTTTAGTAATCATATGGATTGGCGCTCTGCAAGAAGTTGAACTACAGAAGTAGGGTGTTAACAAGTCGAGCTTTGCCCATCTCAGCTCAGGCTAGTCATGCAAAGATCAAGCTCAGGCTTAGGTCAGCTCACCAAACTTAAAAACACTGCTTCATGCACAAATCTTAAAGCCCAATAACCCATGAGCCAAAGCTGCTTCTAAATGCCAAAGATATGCTGGTTGAAATAGGTTCAACAGGCCATAAATCAAAGTCACCAATGATATATCTATATATATGAAGTATTTCACAAACATATAACCTAATAAGCCATATCTATATATGTTATATGCGTAGATAACACAACACCCTTAATTAACCGAGTTTTTAATGAGTTGAGCCAAGTGCATGCTCACTTGGCAAAACGAACTCAATTGGAGGCTTGGACACAGCTCAGTGAGCATCAAACATCACTGAAAGCCCTAGTGGTAAGGGTGCTATATGAATTGGGCTCAACCCAAACCCAACTAACTGTTTGGTCAGGTTGGATTGGACCATTTGGCTTCTATACCATAGTTGAATCAGGGTTGGGAAAAGCTAATCCGAATTTAAACCTATCCCAACTGAACCTGACTATTTAAACCTATGAAGAAAAAAAGAAGTATCAGAAACTATGGGTGTCAATGAGCTAAGCTAGCTCGGCCCAGCAGCTCAAATTGTGCTTGTTTATCTAAGTGAGCTTGAGCCGTGCTACACTAGGCTCTGCTCACTAAAAGCTCGGCTCATTAAGGGACTTATATTTGTTTTATACTACATATATTACACATTAAATATATTTATACATGATATATATATATATATATATATATATATATATATATAAATTGCTTTAATATGGACTGTTGGGCCTGTTTCAACCAGTTATATCTTTTATCCTTTAGGAACAGGTTTGGCTCATGGGCTATTGGGCTTTAGGATTAGGCTTGAAGCAGCAATCTGGAGTTTGAGCCAAGATGAGCCTGAGCCTGGTTCTTGTGTGATGAACCTGAGCTGAGGTGGGCAAAGCTCACCTCAACACAGTCCGTTGACACCCATATCAGACACAAGACTAGGCAGTCAAGTCTTGCATTGGATGAGAGAGACCTTGAGCCCGAATTCGAAAATTGGGTAAGGCTGGCCCAATAATAAAAAGATATATCTTTAGGCCGTGTTGGCAGCCATCTGTAATGAAATCATTTCATTTCAAATTTCTAAGGCATTTGTAGCCACAAGGTGTTGGGTCAAAATGAACTCATTCAGATTTATACTTGATAACATATATAATTTCATTTTACAAAAAACCTAAGATGATTTCATTTCTAATTTTAGTTAACAAATCAATATATATCTGAATGAGTTCATTTTGAACCATCACTTTATAGCTACAAATGCCTTGGAAATTTGAAATGAAATGATTACAATACAGGTGGCTGCCAAACAGGCCCTAAGAG